>VWZK01001298.1:0-21352 GCA_013396935.1 Baryphthengus martii | reverse complement strand
ATCTTGGGCACTCTGGTGTGGGAGGTTTCCCCTTTTATGAGTGAGAGTTTGTCCATTTTGGTTTGTCATTCCTTAAAGTTTGGAATCAGTTGTGTAGTAGTTCATTCCCGACAGACATCCGAACCTGTGTTTAGTCAAAAGGAGTGCTGGCAACCCTGGTTGCAATAAACCCCATTTTTGGATAGTGGCTGCTGTTTGTTGTGTGGGTACCTCTGTGACAGAGGATAGCTGTATTCCTCCATCTCCTGAAGCTATAAGTGCCCATGACAACCTGCCAAATTTATTCCCCCATTTCAGACCATTAATTGTGATTATTATTCCTTCAGGCTGACGTAGTTCTCCATATTACACATCGTCACTCCTGGATCTTCTCTTCTAAAGCTAGACTTTGCTGGATACCTTTCTTTGCAGGGTGTGTTGACCTTGGCTGAGTGGCAGGTACCCACCAAGTCACTCTATCATTCCCACTACTTCCCTCAGCATGACAAGAGGAAAGAGAATAGGATGGAAAGAGCCCATGGGTTATGATAAAGACAGTTTAATGAAAAAGTAAAAAGCAAGGCTGTGCGTGCATGACAAAGCAAAAGAAAGATTTATTCTCTACTTCCCATTAGCAGACGATGTCTGGCCCCTCTCAGGAAGCAGGGCTCTGGTACGTGTAGCAGTTGCTTGGAGGACAAGCATCTTCTCAAACGGATGCCCCCACTCATCTTCCTTTTCTCTCCCTTTTATACTTGAGATGACCTGCTGTCATATCTCTTCCTTATGCCACCCAGGACACAGTTGGTCTTTGCTGTAAAGGTACATCATCATGTTTCATGCTCAGCTTGTTGTTCATCAGGATCCTAGGCTATTTTTCTGCAAAGCTACTTTCCAGTTGTTCAGCCCTCATCATGCACTGGTGGACAGGGTTATTCCTCCCCAGGCACAGGACTTTCCGTTTTTGTTGAACTTCATGAGGTTCCTGTCAGGTCTTTTCTCCAGCCTGACGAAGTCCCTCTGAATGGCAGCACAACCATCTGACACATTAGCAATTCTTTCCAGTTTTGTATTATATGCAAACAGGTTGACGGTGCAGTCTATTCCATTTTGATCGTTAAAGACGATGTTGAACACTATTGACCCTGGCCCTCAACTGGCCTTTATGTTTTTGATCACAAGTACTGGGTCCATGTTAACCCTAGTCTTCTTTTTTTCTGCTGAAATGCTTGTAGAAACCCTTCTTGTTTTCTTTCAAGTCCCCAGATAGATTAACTCCAGAGGACACTGTCTTTCCTAAGCCCATCCATACATGATCACACTGCATCTCTAGACCTTTCTTGAATCATACATCCCTGTTTCCACCTCTTATTTGTTTTCTTTTTTCGAGGTCAAGTCTTGTCAGGATCTCCTTGCTCATTCTGGACTGCACATTGGAATATCTTGTTCACTGGCTTGGAAGAAGCAATCGTTAAAAATCAGCCATATGTCCTGGACACCTCCTCTCTTGAGGAGCACCTCCTGTAGGATTTTTCTAAGTAGATCCCTGAAAAGGCTAAAGACTGTCCTGAAATGCAGGGCTGCCATTCTCATGTTGGTCTTCCTCTGAGGATTCTGAACTCCACCACCTCATGGTTATTGCAGTCAAGGCTGCCTCCAGCTTTCACCTCCCTGACTAGCCTGTTTACAAATATGAGGTCTGGTAAAATAACTGCCCTTTGTCAGCTCTCCAATCACTTATAGTGAGAAATTTGTCATCAGTACACTACAGAAGTCTCCCGGATTGCTTGTGCCCTGCTTGGTTGCCCTTGCAGCTGATGTTGGAATTGCAGAAATTCACCTTGAGGACCAGAGCCTGTGATCATTTGTTCTTAACATCATGTATTAATTCACAAATATCTGGAAAGTTAAGACAATATTAGGTTGGATATTTCAGTGCTGCAGACTACTTCCTTGTTGATTGCAGGCTATTCCCAATAGACGTTGTATCAAAATCTGAAGATCTGTCAGAAAGATTAAAAATCCACATATATAGTCTTCGGACTCTCTCTGAGAGGTCTAAACCAAGAATAGAACACATTATTCAACATTTTGTAAGCTTTGAATTTCCCATGGTTTAGGTTGTGTTTTTTTTTTTTAATTATTTTTAGATGTGCTGTTTCATAAACTAGTCTTTATTTGGTTTTGCCGAAACTCCTTTAAATATTAATATCCTGAAGTAGTTTCTGCTCACTTTTTTTTTTTTTTTCTATTTGTTGTCTGACAAAAGCAAAAGGCAAAGCTAGTTCAAGTCACTCTGATAGTGCAGCCT
This sequence comes from Baryphthengus martii, assembly GCA_013396935.1. Classification (NCBI taxonomy): domain Eukaryota; kingdom Metazoa; phylum Chordata; class Aves; order Coraciiformes; family Momotidae; genus Baryphthengus; species Baryphthengus martii. Next base: position 19,062 of record VWZK01001298.1, on the reverse strand, counting down.
TTGGAAGACTCATTTGTATGTTTAGTTTCACTCAATGCAAATATTCCCGTTGGCTTCAGTATGACTACTTTCATGAGGAAGTACTCAATAAGGACTGCACATTGCATATATCTATAATTATATTTTGTTCTGTGACAGTAAATTCTGAAGATAAAAATCCACTAACCAAACAAAATCATTTTACTGCCTCTTCTCAGAAAATGACATCTACATTCGCAGTACCTTAAGTTTGGTCATCTTAGGGGTAGTACCATGCAGTGTGGTGTGGACATGTAAGGGACAGGCAGAGCCCCACCTGAACAGTTGCATATCAGATGCCTTTGGCCCTCACATATACCAAGCTCAGTTTGTGTTTTCTGTGTCAGGGACAAAAGGTTTCAGTGAATTTTAACCTCCTATTTTGTTGTAGGAGAACTGGGAACAATGCAACACAAACACTATATTATTTACGTTATCTCAGAACAAGATCCCTGAGAAGCAGGAATATAGTCCAAGCGGCAGAATTTTGAGTCTTTGGCCCTAAGTTGTTACAATGCATCAATACAATATTAAAAAATCGGTTGTTACAGGCTCTCTTGCACCTTTATTAGCTACTGAAAAATAGAGCATAATTAAACCAAAAATAGAGCATAATTAAACCAAAATAAGAATACCTTTATAAACAGACAATTAAATGTAGCTATAGGAGCTATTATTTACAGAAAAGACATAAAAATATTGTTTCTGTCTAATGCCTATGAATCTGTAAACATCTTTACCAAAAGGCTTTGCAAAAGATCTTTATTGTTTTACATTGCACATAGTCTTTAGATACGGAGTTATTATAAAAACTGTCACAAACTCACTTTCTTGCTAAACTCAGTGGATAGAAAAAAATTAACTAGAAATGCTTCCAACCTTAAATAGCTTCCTACAGAAGATCAACAAACAACCATAAATTTGTATGACATATTATACTGAGGATCACTGAAACGTGAGTGAATACAGAGAATAAAATATGAAAATCTTCAGAAGAAAACCAAGCTTTGAAAAACTACTCTAGGCAAAATTGAAGTCCATTTGACTTTGGCACTCTACTGACATTTGGAATCATTTGACTGCGCACATTTGCAGTGATTTTATGAAAAAAAAAAGCAGAATAACGTATTTCCTTATAAAATATTTAATTGACTTATATAGATTAAAACTGGATTGAAAGTATGAACTCTCCGTTGCATCATCTGACCTGCAAAGAACTTTTACAATTTTTGAAATGCAGATGTAATCAGAACAGCTGAAAATACAAGGTAATTTCCAGAATAATCTGTTCATTGTGATGTCATTTTGAATACAATTACTTTAGGATCATTTTGATAAATGTGATCTGTGATTTAAATATGAGATAGATTGACCAAAAAAAAGACTAAAAAAAAAAAAAAGAGAAAACTCATCTTTCCAAAAGTGCTTTAAAGTATATATTTCAGCCATACAAGGATTCCATCTATATTGAATACTGAAAAAAAAAGAAGGAACAAAAAAACAAACAATAATACAATAAAAATGAACTAAAACAACAAAACTGCTTCTTATTTTCTTACATTATCAAAAGAAAAAAAAAAAAAAAGGAAAAATACGCAAGAGTATTTTCCTCTGTTGGAAAATAAGAGGATGTGGAAAGGAGAGAGAAAATAAAATAACAGGATAAAGTAAAAAAAAGAAGTTTGTTTCAATTTTTGAGCAATATCTCCCCAAGCAGTCATACATGGACAACTAAAAGAGATTATATATATATACCTATATATATGTATGTATATTTGTGTATACATGTGTATATTTAAAATAGACACACATATATAAATATATATATTTATACATCACCCAAAACTCATTTTAGAGTATTAGTTGATATATTACCTTTGCACTAATCTATTCTGCTTTAGATATATAAGTATATAAATATATAGATACATAGACTTATAGATAAATATATTTATTTACACACAAATATGCATGTGAGAGGCTGAATATGTACATATATGTATCAAATGTATGCAGTTCATTTATTTTAACAATCTCTCCATATTTTAGTGGTTGCGTTGTAATTTAGGAATCCAATATAAATCTGTTTCCCCTCTGCAGAAAAGCCCTAAGAGGGAAGATATTTAGTCTAATATTCTGAAAAAGTCCACATAGCTCTTTTCTACACCCATGTAATTAAACAATGATGTACGTGTTGAAGATTAAATATTCATATGATATATTTTATATGTTTACATTACATATACTTCTATCTACAATGTGTGTTTGAGAATTGCAACATGCATAATTAAAGGTAGACATAACATATATATACTTTTAAATTATAATCTCATAATCTTTCTATCTGCAAACATGAGTTCATTTGATCTCACCAGATACACAAGCTTACGTTTTCTCCTTCGTCCAAATTAAAAACCAAACCCAATGAAAAAAAAACAAACCACAACAAAACTGATCAGAGGAAGGAGATAGAATCATAGAATCATTTTGGTTGGAAAAGGCCTTTTAAGACCATCAAGTCCAGCCATTAACCTAACACTGCCAAGCCCATAACTAAACCACGTCCCTAAGCACCTCATCTACATGTCTTTTAAATACCTCCAGGGATGATGACTTCACCACCTCCCTTGGTAGTCTGTTCCAACACATAACAAACATTCCAGCACAGTTTTTCCTAATGGCCAATCTAAATCTCCCCTATCACGGTCCTATCACTAGATAATCACTATCTACAAGATAACTGCTACCTACAAAAAAAAAAAAAAAAAAAAAGAAAAAAAGAAGTGTAACTTTCTTAAATATTCAGTTCAAAGGTTTTGCAAGACTATGTGCACCTCATTGGAGGAGAGTCAAGGGCATCATATTCACGCTTCCATTTTCCAGGCTGCTCCAGGAGATTGGTAGATCTCCAATTTAGTCACCCCTGAAAGCCTGGCTGATTTGGATATGTATCCACCCTTCTATCTCTCATCCTGGTTTTTTTAGCAAGTCCTTTAATAACACCTTTTAATAAGGTCCGCTGAATACAGCCCTACCTGGTACCCACCATGCTTTCATTTAGGTTAACTGTTCCTCACAAAGACAGTGGGCTTTTAGGTACTACTGGCCCATTTACACAGAATAACGGGACCAGGGAAGGAGTAAAGATCTCATATCCTGTACTTTGTAATGGAGAGATTCAATTTCAGTAACGAGTAACAACTCATTGGTTGTTATATAGTTGGTTGCTATATGAAGTTGGTTTATATACAGTATGTATATACAGTAAACAGCCAAATGTTGTAACAGCATTATCTGATAATTATTTCCAGTTTGACAAAAATGAAGTTTATTTCATGACCTAGATCACACAATTACATTTTACTAAGTCTTGCTTCAGAATGATGGTTATTAATTTTATTAATTAAGACCCAAATCAGGCAGACATGAAAAAAAGAACTTGATGAGCCTAAAGTTGTGGGATTTTTTTTTCCAAATGTAGGACAAAGCCTCTTTTTCTTTTTCTCTAAGAAATTTCCTTTTCATTCTTTAAACAACAGGATTGATTTCAAATTGCCAAAGCAATCTTTTCTTAGACTTTTTTTTAAATTATTGTTCATTTTGCTGCCCTAATTTTTCCTTCTTTCAAATGCAGTATTCTGTCCAATTAAGCTATCTTTAGGCATGGAAGCTTAACAAATTATATTTGTCAGGTGAGTTCTCCCGAGCTCTCAGTGCTCTGCTTTGAGCAAATGAGCACAAATAACAAACACACTGACAGAAACAAAGAAGTTTCAAATTCAATAGAGGCTTGACTGACAAAGATTAGACATAAAAATGTAAATTTCTAACTTGGAATATAACCATTCGTGACCAATAACAGAATAAATGCTACACTAGTTAAAGCAATTACGATCAGGAAAGGAAACAAATATGTGAAGGAAGATTTCCTTCATCCCACACCTAAATAATTTGGAACAATACAGAACTCTGATCCCTACTTGAAGTTACCTTGAGGGCAGTCAGCATCTACCACAAATGGGTTTAAGAGCACAAAAGATTAGGCACTACACTTCAGTCTCCATAATAGAAAAAGTTTATACCGGCCAAAGTGTCTTCTTTTGTCTCTGCCTAACTAGTGGTCCTACCAAATACTATTGATTTCCAGCTCTGGAGTTCTCAGTTCAGAAAGGCATGGAACTGTTGGAGTGGGTCTAGAGGAGGACCACAAAAACAATCAAGAGAGATGGAATACCTTTCATATAAAGAAAACTTGTGACAGTTGTGTTGTTCAGCCTGGAGAAGAGAAAGCTCTGGGGACACTTTATTACAATCTTTCAGTGCTTAAAGAGAGCCTATAAGAATGATGGGGACAGACTTTTTAGTAGGACCTGTTGCAACAGAACAAGGGGTAATGGTTTTAAACTAAAGGAAAGTAGATTCAGGCTAGATATAAAGAAGAAATTTTTTATGACAAAGGTAATGAAACAATGGAACAAGTTGCCCATAAAGGCAGCAGATGTCCCATCTCTAGAAACATTCCAGTTCAGGTGAGACAGGGCTCTGATCAAACTGATATAGTTAAAGATGTCCCTACTCTCTGCAGTGGGGTTGAACTAGATGACCTTTAAAAGTGCCTTCCAATCTAAACTATGATTCTATGGCTTCATGAGATCAAGCCTTCAACAGCAATAATGACTTGAGATTTTTCCTTAGACTCATTTTCTCTGTGCTTTACACTTCTTTTTGCTGCAGCATTCCACCACTATCATTTATGCCAGCATAACTGTTTGTGTGGTATTATGAACTGGATCAGGGCATCACTCTAGTTTGAAAAATGCTATAAAATAAATGAATATATTGCTGACCTGGATTCTTTCCCTGACCCACTTCAAAACCCAGCTGCATAAGTGGTATCACAGTATCAGCTAAGCATCAGTGGGTATTGAGAACCCCTGAAGGTGGTACCTTGGATGGAGGCCAAAGCCTCCATCTTGTGAAACCACAGCATAAAGTATAAGTGCATGTACGATCTAGCAGATGGTGTGTACCAGCTGAGACTAGGAAAAATACTGCTATCTCCAGCATACTCCAATATTTTCTGCCTGGAAACTTCGGAAATTTTTTTGTATAGCAGGTCTACAGCACAGGGTCTGTCTTCCTGACACCCAGAAGCATGTTCAGTGACAAAGAAAGCGGAAAATCTTAATCATTGTTCCTAAGTAGTGAAAACACTCCTTGAGGGTGATTCCTTCTTTCCCTGCCCTGCTTCCATTTTGTTGTGTGTATACTTTGCATAAGCAAATATTTTTGGTTATGGCTTCCATTTCGAGATGATCTGCCTCAGCAAAGGTACAAGTGAAACAGCTTGTTAGTTACTATGCCTGCAAATGATCGGTGATGAAAATTACATGTGAAAATTGCAAGGGGTGAGAAAAAAAAATTAGCCATTCAAATGCTACAGTAGCAATTTCTATTTTATGTAATGCTCATAATGGGATAATTGATACATATACCAACATAATCCATTTGGTACTGCAAGTCCTGAGTAGAAGAGCATTCCTCACACTATGAAGATTTATTGTATGGAAGAGTAGCTTGGTGTTTTGGGACTTGTGGCTTTTCCAATACCACTTTGTAGAGTGTAGTCACGAGTGTTCTCTGGTTCACTTCACAGTGAAACAATAGGTAGAAAATGCAATTTTCAGAATAAACAAGAGTTTTTATCCAGTCACCTTCCACTAACCAAATGCTATTATCAGGTTCTTCACATTCGGGCTGCCACTCTTGAACCTTGATTACCCAGAATGCTTGATAAATCTGATAGCTAGACTAAAGAGTCTTTCCATGTGTGTTCTTACCTACAAGGTGCTCTGCGTCTTCTTTCCATTTGCACTTGCCAAAACCGGTTTGAATCTCCTGGCATTTGTGGTATTCTCTGTTCTTACAACTCCACTGAAAGATTCTATTTGCTGCACTGAAAGTATTCTGGCTACTTTGAGTTTACCTTACTAACAAGAGTTCTGCATATTTCTTACCCTTTTGCTTATTTCTCTGAGTCTCAAGGCTGGTAATAATGTTCATAGAGGATTGTTCACAACAGAGTAACAGTCACAGAGGATTTGCAGAAGACAGGCTGACAAGTTACAATTTATGCTTTCTGGAGGAAACTTCTCTTACTGCAATTGCCAAATCAACACATACACATTGCAATTGCCAAATCAACACATTTAGTCATCAGCCACACACGTTTTTTGTAGACAGGAACTTCTTTCTCGTAAGGGGAACTTATTCTTCAGCCCACCATAGGACACTGAATTTTTTTTCATTCTAAATATATCTTATCTATAAAACAAAAGTCATTTGAGACATAGCTGATGAAATCCAACACACACATTTATTTATTCTTGGTGGTCATTTTATAGTCACACTGTTTAACTGATGATTCCTATTACTTATGCTATACCTTCTATCTGCCATGGGTGATGCAGGTTTCTTCATGTATAATTCCTTCTTCATGTATAATTCCTACCTTACGCCACAGGTTGCTGGCTATATGCCATGTCTTTGGGTCTGACCACTTCTCAGTTCTCAGCAGTAGATACCAGTATGCTACCTATGTCCTCAACTTTTTTTTTTCCCTTTAAAGATGACCATATCTTTACTTGGGTGCAGTAAATGAAGGCAAGGGGGGAAAAATCAACCTAGAAGGTTTTATCAGGGGCCAGTCAAGTATTTCAGCAAACTGAAAGGTTGGCACTCTTGACTTGCAGCTCCCACAGGTATGAAATGAGCCAGTGCTGCCAGAAATTGATATTGAGAAAAGCAATAGATCTCCCTGAGAGGATGAATGGCATAGCCTTCCCTCCCCTGAGCTCAACAGCAACAAGCAGCAATTACCTCTTGCAATAATGAATAGTTTCTCTGAACCCTGAACTCAGCAAGACCCATTAGCCTCTGCCTCACACTAAACCTAGAAGTCTGCCAAGCGGGAGCCACACCATCACTTCATGTATCTGTGGGATAGGGGAACAGAGACAAGAGTGGGCAGGCATGGTGAGACAGCCTCTGGCAGCTTGAAGAGCGCAGAAGCAAGTGTAAGCACAGAATGCATGGCCACAGACACCACCAAAATCAGGAAGCAGGAGAAAGAAAGATTACGTGGGAGAGAATATTTCTAAGAATTACTGTGATAGAGGGAAACAAAAAATTTGGGAAATATCTGGACCACACCAGCTTCCTATAACAGAAAAGCTTTATAGAAAGTTTCTTGACAATATTCAGAAAGAGCATTGCTGGTTTAGGAGATCACAGATTACTAACATTTTATGAAACATTTCATTTGACTCCCCTTTAATGGTCTTCATAGTCCTTCACCAACATTTCATTCACTCTACCCATTCATAACCAGCTAATAATCATTAGAAGCAACAAAGTAAAAGCAGTGAACACTGAAAAGGGCCCTCCCAGTGCTCTGAAGAACCTTTGGACTGTTGCATATAATAGACATCATATTATTTCAACTCTTTTTTTCCAAAAATTATAAGTTGTTTTACAGTTCAAAAAGATCAGAAGAATGAAAAGATATGATTGCCGTGTTGCAGAGTGTTAAAATGGTATTTTCAGATCTGCATAAATGATTTGCATGCTAAGAGTGTAATCACCAATAATCCCTTTTCGTACAAGTGGATGTTCATTTTTCCTACATACCTCTCAAACCCCAGCTCAAATATTTAAAATGCTACTTTACTATGAATTTGAAGCACTTTGATAAAGCATATCTATAAATAAGATTTGCCTCCCAAGTCATTCAGCACTCTTAGTTGAACTCCACACTTAACCAGTCTATTCCTTTGTGTTAATTTTCCTTAAAAACAACCAATATATTGCCACAATAGAGAAAAATCAAGAGAGAGAGAAAAAGGCCCACAAAGCAATACAATTTAAACAAAATTACTCTGATTTAGCATTTCATTATGGAACATGCTGCTAAGTAGGCCCAAAAGCATTAATAGTCTCTGAGGTTTTGTTTTCTCTCTGTCTGGTTCTAAAAGATTTAAAGATCCCAGAACAACATGTTTTTAAATTATCTCCCTCTCTCAACTAAACATCTTCAAGGAAAGATGTCGGCAAGGCAACATATTCTGAGCTTTTTTTCCCTAAAATTCAGTAGTACGTGTGGAAATATGTAATGCTGTCATTGCCTAAAGGATTACAACCCTCAAAACAGCTACAAAAGTAGTTAGCTGAGATTACCAATTACCATGCAACACTTCTTTTACTTTACATTTCAATTACATTTCCTTATACTTCTCACGCCTCCAATGAACACAGCTGTCCTTCTCTCGTAGCATAAGTCTGTTGTCACAAATCTAGAATACCACCTTCATTTTTTTTATTTTTTCAACCAGAATCTGCCGCAATAGGTTTTAATCCTTCCTAGGCATCTTATCTTAGGAACATAACTGCAATACAACAAGAAACTTAAAAATCAGATTTTCAGATCAGAAAAAATAGATAAGTTGCCCGTTTTAACAATGCACTACTCTGGGAATGACTTAACGCTTAGCTGTACTAAACATGTGCTGTATATTTTAGGCAGAATAATTTTCCTTGGTGTCCTACTTCCTCACAGATAAATAAAGACTCCTTGGTATTTGCTAACCTGTGATTTCAAATGGCTTCCATCTAAAAAAATGAGACACAACTGGAATTACTTAGCTGCCAAAGTGAAATATATCTGGACTGGCCAGGAATCTATTCTACAGTTATGTCTTTATTTAAATAAATAGTTAACTAGTAAATGCAGTAGAAGGTTTGTGAGTGTTTGCAATCAGCCATACTTAAGTGTAAGTGCAAGAAAGCTACTTTTTCCATTTTTCTTTGTCTAAATATCTACAAGATGATCCTAAAGCTTAGTGGGTGCCATAATCTTAATGAGGAACAATGATAAATCTATCTGGAATAAGACACATTTTCCAACTAAGCTTATATACGTTATGGTCTGCACAACTAGGCTGATTTTCTGTAGCTGAGAGAAGGAAGAGGGATGAACTGCTTCATCTCATTGCTAATCATCATAAGTTGCTCGTTATGGTAAGTCAAATGAAATCTTCAGTCTTGTTCTCACTGTTCTTCCCTGTTCCAAATCCTTCTCTGCCTTCCCTAGAGCTGCCTTATGTCCTTTCTCTTCTGCTCTTTCACCTTAATGTGAAAACTTTCAGCAAGACTCAACAGCGGATGTGAAGAATTGAAGCACACTTCCAAGAACAGGAACAGCGCTTGAACTCTTGTTGACCCTTTATTCTTGCTTTTCCTGGATAAATGCTTCTGACAAAAAAACCTCAACCAAACAAAAACAAAACAAAAAGAAAGAAACAAACAATAACAACAAAAAAGATTTTTCTGGATCGCTAGTTAGTTAATTGTAGAGCTACAGTACAAAAATCACACAATCCTTTCTCAACATTGGCATATATTTGACAAGTTCCATATGCAGTTGTATATTATACCTGTTCAATGCAGGCACATGCTCATTGCATATTCTAACATGAACACTCGTTGTATGTTAAAGAACAGAAAATGGAGAGAGAAAACTCAGTTCTGTAAAAGCTTTAATGATAAGGTTGTTGAGGCTATGCTGGATCAGTTGCCGGTAGGCAGAGGAGACAGGACAGCCACAGAACGCTTTGGTTTGAGATAATTGACAGAAAGTAGCTTGGTGAGGTGGCTAGTTTTGAATTTGAGTTTTTCTAATTCCTGATGTCTCTGTGTGTCTGATTCCATCCTCTTTCTACATAGAGCTCAACTCCTATCCATTGATTCCTCTTCTCTTCTATGTGTTGGGTCTGATCCAAAACTGAAAGCAATCTAAGGAAATGTAATTTGATGCTATTGAATGAAACATATTCTACTACAAATAGCATAGGAAAATATGTATATAAGACTGCTTTAACTTCCACATAACTATCTAACAAGATAAGTCCTGAGAATAAAATAAGTCTGAACAAGCTTTCTGCAGTCTCCAGTATCACTTTGAAACCTCTGTATCAGTTGTGACAGACAGCTATTTCCTCCTTTTACTGCTTTAGTGCCTTATGCCTCATTTTCCTCTCTGTTTTTCTCCTACTTCTTCAACCTCACTCATTTCCTTTGTGAAAAATTTGAAAGTGGTGTTCATAAATATGTCTATTGTCTGAGTAATAAATCCAATGATAAATACGAGTGGTTGAACAGATTAGGTTTTAGTTATGCTGGTGACTTGCTTACTTTTTTCAGAGAAAAAATAAGACAGTTGATGTCTTTAATGCTCTATTTTAATTTCATACTTCTTAAGATGTTTTATAGTTATCTTAAGAGCCAGTAAATTGCTCTTACAACAGAACTATATTACAAAAAGAATTATGGGACATAGAAGAGGATATATTTATGCTCAGCAAAATAGGTAATGCATTATCAATGCTTTATGAACAGCTTACAAAATATTGAGAAAGTATATATACAGAATTGATGTGCAACAAATTCTTTACACATAAGTTCTTTATACTGTCTTAATTATATTTTCTTAAAAATGCTTTCTTAATTGGGCTGAAATGAGACAGAAAATAAAAGTAATGAAAAAAATTCAGTCTTCAAAGGATAAAAATGTCATCATGGTGTGGGAAACAAATGTATATTTTCATGTGTTAGGTTTAGTCAGTATATAATGACTGGTATCGCTAAGAAAAAAAGTCATGATTTAGGGAATAATTGCATATATCCCTCAATAAGATATTTACATTAGTTCTACAAATAATTCTTACTAAAACCCCCATACGTGTCATATACAAAATGAATAAAAATTACTTGAGTGTAAAATGGTCTACTGCAGAACACTGAAAGAATTCCATCTCTTTTGCTCACAAACAAGTAATTAAAAAAAATAATGAGATAATTTGATCGTAATGAATAAGTAGCTGGACGGTAAGAAAAGACTAGATATCAGAAGTTATAGAGATCACATCTACATACTGTAATGAAAAACTATATAGCATGCTCATATTGTTGAACTCACTAGAGAACATTAGATAGGTAGATAAAATTCTACGTACAAAGTCATACAACAGGAGAATGTTAAGTGATCTAATGTGCCACAAAATTATAAATATTCCAGATTGTTTTCATAATGTGTCAAAGTATGTAAATAGGCCTTCCTTTTCAGGAGGTTTAAGAGTGTAGTTGGTCCTCACTCAATTCAAAAGAGAAATTGTGCAAGATGTCCCATCAGTTTTATTCACTCTTTGCAGAAGCACTTGAAAATTAGGGGAAATAATGTTTTTTCTCTTTACCATTTTCACATGGTATGAAACTACAGCAGAATTTGATTAACATTGTCAGGATTTATTTTTGTACCTTTTTCTATCATGCCTCTTTATAGAATAGTTAATATTATTACTCAAAACCAAAACAAATCAATGAAGAAATCAGGTAATGCATAAGAAGTTATTACTGGCTAGTTTAAAATAACAAAATCTGTATGTTGGTTATCAGGTAACCAATGAGGAGGTCACATAATACCAAGGGAGAACTTAAAAGAAAAAAAAACTGAAAATAAGTTATTTTAAGTCATAAATAAAATGATCATATGAGAAATCAGATTACATTACTCTCTGAAATAGGATAACTGTCTTCATTTTACATTGCAAGGTCTCAACATTTCAGAACTTCAGGGATTTCACCAAAAACCACAATGAAAGTAGGCAGCAAGATAGGCTAAAGGCCGATACTGAGGTCTTAGAAGTTTTCAGTAGCTCAAGCTGTAGAAGACACTTCTAAACATCTCGATGTGTGCCCGTGTTGTGGTAATATTGCTTGATAGTGACACCAGTGAATGTGGCACATCATTGTCTTGTATTATTCCTATACTTCCTAGGCGTAGTCCTGAGTGGCAACAGAAATGGAACATCACTGTCGTTGGGGGTAGGAACAGCAAGGAAAAATACACTGTATGCCACTTCAGACGTGCATCTGTAAGCAGCAATCTCATTTTTTCCCAGGATTTCTAAAGCTTTTTCCCAGTATTTCTAGAGCTTTTCTTCTAAGCTTTGCTTTAATACATGGTTGGATCTCAAAAATATCCTTAGAAATTTCACTAATGCAAGCAAACTAACAGCTTTTGTAGAATTTGAATCAAATTAGGACAATTTGAATCAAATGAAGTGGACACACCTGAAAAAATATGTATCTAAATTTCAGTCCATGTATGGATATAAACATCTGTTCAGATTCCTGTAATATCCAGGTCTTCTACATCTACATTTCTGAGAAGGAAGTGCCCTGAGACCAAAACATCCCCTGATTTCTGGTATTTTGAGGGGATTTTTATACCCATGCATTGAAGATGAATGGTCTAATCCCTCCATCTAAGCTCAGAAGAATAAAAAATTTTTCTCCTGGAAGTACAAAAGCTAAGAAAATAATCATTCCATCCAATTCTTAAAGAAAAGGTGAGTATATTTCCACAATTAGCATAAAATTTTTTCGTTATCCTGAAGGTAGCAGCTGACTTTCAGGATATCAGACTGCAGACTGTCAATATTATTTTCTCTGTCTGTGCCTCAGCCCTACAAAAATCAGCCTCTGTGACTAACAGGGTAGCATCAGTACTACCTGGGGAGTAAGAGAGGTGTTGTCCCATTTGATAAGCTGGATTCCCATCTCTTCCAGCTCTTCAGGTGCAGCAGAATGAAAGAAAGCCTTGTTCTTTAGAGTTCTTCCCACTCAGGACTTGGGGACCCACCTCCCGTCTTGGCACTTCCATTTCTCAACTGTGAACAGGCTCTGTGCAAATTCTGTCCCCTCCCTCCTTCTCCCTGTCTTTGGAAAACTCTATTTTGTCTGAGAAGCTTGAGCCAGGCCTTGTCTTATACCTTATGCAACACAAGGACATTTTACCATGGAAATCATAAACTTAAATGGTGTTTTATTCATCTTGAACATTTTAGATTCTGAAAAGAGTTTCTATTAGCCTGTCCATGTTACACATTTGCAGAATGTTTTCTCAGTTATTCTGAGCCAGTTCTGTTTGAGAAGTGTTACACAACATAGCTGCAAAACCAAGTCACACTTTTCAGTTAATAATACACACACATACACACACAAAACCCCAACAAAACAAAATGAAACAAACCCAAACAAACAAACAAAAAAGGAGCCCCATACCAACCATAAAACACAAAACAGGGAAGAGGTCTGTACTGTATTTACATCAGCTCTAAGTGCGACTCTGGACAAAGTGCTACTATTGCTAAAAATAATATTCGGTTTTGGTTTATGTCATTTTTATGCTTGAGTCTTGACCTTGATGTTAAACATAGCTTGTTGGGAACCTGAGGAATTTTTTTTATTAATCCAGTCACACTGAAGTTTTCAATTTATAACGTCTACTACTACCTTTGATTCTTTACAAAGGTTATTTTTATTGTTCATTCTATATAGCAAATGCTATTATTTCACATGATTTGTGTTAGGATTTTAGTATGTGTCAAATTATAATTTTCTGGAACCATAATGATGAAAAAATAGTATAAAATGTCACAGTCTTAACAATGCTCTCCATTATGGATCTCCATCTCTTAACATTAAAATATTTAGTAGATTTTGAATACTTCCTGCAGCTTGGGGAAAACTCAGCTTTTTGAATGCGGAAATAAAAAATTTGGTGAGAGAGGAGATACCGGAAGTTAGGAAAAGATACCACAGGTCATTCTAAGTAACAGCAATAAATGATGTGCAACATTAGAAATTAGAACAATTCCATTAGATCAATGGCCTTTTTATGAGTAAATTGCTCCTCTGTGGATTTGTGTACTGACCAGGAAAAAGATATGACAAAAATGATCTTTTTATGTCCTTTTAAAATGATAAAAATAAGATAATCTCCAGGTGGTATTTTTTTCATAAATCACTTTTAAGCTTATCGGCTACCCTGTGTTGTGTTCTGACATCTTGACAATAAAAAAGTGCTCAGAATGCTCCTGCGGGGATTGTTCTAAAGCCTTTCCCTACTGTTAAGCAGTAAATCAGTGACTGACAGGATTCCTAACCTGCCACCTCCTGCCAGGGTGACATTAAATTTACACTATATACTATAATCTCCTTCTAGCTACCTAATAAGGACAATAGAAAAGTCACTTCTAGGTATTCCGGTTCCAAAGCCTTGGATAGTTTCTTCACAAAACTATATTAGTGGAGTGGTAGAGGGCACCTCATATCAAACTATTGTGATAGTCTGTTAAAATTACTCTGCCTTAACCAAATATTGGAAAAGATTTAAAATTATATAAATTACTGTGCAATGTAATATGCACTTTTGCATACCTGTAGAGGAATATTTCTGTACCTCTATACTGATGTGTCTATGCATTTATTCACCTAGCAACACAGAAAATTATGAGCGTTGCATTGTCTCAGGCCTGACGTGGCTCACAACACCTGCCTAGTGGGAGGCTTACCCCTAACTTTGTGGGAGTGATTGTATTCTGAGCATGGCTAGTTTTCCCTTCCAGTCAGCTGGCTTCTGATGCTACTGAGGCATGTAAAAAAGTCTGTGGTAAGATACTGATCCTCTTGCTATGCTGCTAAGCTTTTTGTTAGCCTCTGGAAATCGCTGGTAAACACACTGTTCAACTACAGTGTCCTGTCCACAGCTAGGAGAGGAAGAGAAGTGAGGGAAGTGTTCAATACCTGCATTAATGGCACTGTCATGATACAGGAGACTGAGATTCAGAAGTACTGAATGGCTGAGACAGGAAGGGCCCTTCGAAGATTGCCTAGTTCTAACCCACTTCTCAGAGCAGGATCAACTAGAGCAGGTTTCCCAAGGCTATGTCCATTTTCTTTACTTGTCCCCCAATCAGGCATTTATACACACTGTTGTGTGTAAGATACCTCTGAGCCTCCTCTTTGACGTCCAGGCCAAACAGTCTCAGATCTTTCAGTTTCTCCTTGTATGTCTCCTCGTAATCATCCTTGTGGTCCTTTGCTATACTCACTTCAATATGCCTGTGTCTCTTGTACTGTGGAGCTCAGAATTGGACCCAGCACTCCAGCTGTATCTCACCAGCAACAAGTTAGTGGAGAAGGATCACCTGTCATGGCTTACTCCTTCTCATGCATCCCAGTACGCATTTGGCCTGTTAGGCTGCAGTGACACATTGTGACAGTTCATGTCTAATTTGCTAATCACTCGGACTCCAGGTCTTTTTCTGCAAAGTTGTTATGTAGCCAGTCGGGCCCCAGGGTGTAGTGCGTGGGATTATTCCTCCCCAGTGACAAGCCTTTGCACTTTCCCTTGTTGAACTTCATGAGGTTCTTGTCAGCACTTCTCATAAAATAGAACAATTTTTTAATGGGTTTATGGGTTTGCGGAAAACTATGGGTCTAGGCAAAGTAGTCCTTGCAGTTTTTGTGGGAAAGTTGGAAGATTACAAAGATTGAAGCAGTCTGTGCCTTTCTATATTATGTTACAGAACCTTCTTTGGACTAGACTTAGAGCAATGACAGCAGCTCTACCAATGATCAGCTTTTGTCAGACCATGATAAATATTTTTTTAACATGTTTTAAGAACAGTCACAAACAGCAACACTTTTTATTGCTTAATGACACCAAATATAGATTCTTACACCTTAACAGACTCCAACAGACTACCACAGATCCACTTCAAGATATTAGTCCTCAGTCAAGTGTCAAAGGTCAAAAGTCTAGTTCCTCATTAATAACACATAAAAACTTTATGGTGTTATAAAAAGGAAGGGAAAAAGAATGAGGTGAATACTGCTTTAGTAGCTATACAAATTGAGAAATTAAGTTAAGAAAATTGATTACTTCAACTGCATAACAAAACACTATAGGAAAAGAAGTATTTTCTGCATGAGCTGTATCCTGTTTAAATCAGCTCTTCCGTGTGTCAGTAAACACAGACATAAAAGTTTGGTCTTAAATCTATTGATCTTAATTGATTTCAACAGAATCCAACAGTGGTAATGTTAAAGTGAGGACTGGGCTTTGACTTTTGTTTATCATGCCACATACCATACCAGCAGATTAATTTATGACTATTTTACAAGCAGAAAGATCCTTATGCTTCTCAGCCTTGTCCAGCCTAGAGTTTTCCCGAGATGAATATAAAAGAACCTTAGATCTGTTCTGTCTTCAAGCAATTCTTTTCAAAGCCTGTCTAATCCTTTTGTTTTCCATTAGAAAAAAAAAAAAAAAAAAGAAAAGAGGAAAAACACTGATTTTACATCCAAGTCCATCTAAGAAATGATGCTGAATAGCTATACTGGCTAATTACACTGGATATGGATCTAACTTGAAATTCAACCCTTTCAAGGTTACTTGATTTATGTTTTTTTTTCCTTATGAAGTGTTTCTAATTCTGACAGATCTCTTCACGAAATTGTAACATTGATCTGTACTTTGTATTTGAACATTAAAACTGTGAATGTACAATTTGTTTATGTGCACACACATCCATGAGGTTATTGCACGCAATTTCACTTTAGAGTTTAGCCAGCCTCTAAATAAGATTTTTTTGGATTTAGGAATACACACACATTTTATACATACGTATGAAGATGCATATGTGTGTGTCTATGTATAAGCACATATATATACAGACAGTTTTATCCCTACCTAAACCTGTTCATACACACATATATATATACACGCACACACTATATGCAGTGTATATATTGTTTATAGTCATACATATTCTCTACATTTATAGGTATAAGGGGGATGGAGGGGGAAAGAGAGAGGCAGAGAACTGGGTGATTGGAGGAATGGAGAAAAGCCTTCAAGGATCCCCAACCTTCTAAGCCTTTACAGAGTAACTTTGGTTTAGATGAGCAATTTGTTGAACTATTTATTTTCCCACCAGGACAACATCAGGCTTTTGATGGATGTTTAAATCCTATTCTTCAGCAGTAGCATCATTTGTAACACAAGATCTCTGGAGGAAGCGATGTTTGGAATTCACTCATACTTCTGTCCATGTGTTCTTGTAATCTGATACAATACAGCATTTTATCTTCAGCTGCAGTTCCCTCATGATTTTCTTCCATTTTTCCTTCGTATTCCAGCTTTCTTTCCTCCTTTGTCCTTTTGCAGTCTCCTTTCACCCATAAACATAGAAACTATTTTTTTTTTCGGTCTTTTCTTTCCACTAGGTTCTGTACTGAAGAGCTTCAAAGGGAACTGAGCACAGCTATCAGTTGTGCTCATTTCCCTATTTGAAAACAGAGGGCAGAAAAAACATGAGTGGAAGTCTCCTTTGAGACAGAACTATGGACCTGGATCATGAGACTAATGAGAATGTAAGAATGTGGCCAGAAATAAAAAGTAATATAATTGAGTGAAAAAACAGGGTTTTATAAGTTCAGAAATAAGAGGATAGCATAATCTCACTAGTATTTCTGGTGTTTTATTTTTTTTCATCTTATTAAGATGATTTTTTTTTTTTCTATAAACATGAAGTCAGATCAAAGCAAGACAAAGTGTTGCCAGATCTTTTTTTTTTTTTCCCATTTAATCTAATTATTTATCAACTGGAATTTTTGGGGAAGCTTTATCCTTTTATTTATTTTCTCAAAGAACTTTACCTCATGGAGTCACAAGCTTGGTCATCTTTTTTTTTTTCTTTTTTTTTTTTCTTGTGGAGTTCAATCCTGATAGCAATTTAACATAAATTTGTGTAGTTCTAGTGGGGCTTGTTCTCTAGAGTTCAAATCTTAGGCAATAGCGTGCTGTGATCCTAATGAAAATCTGTATCTGTCACTGCAAAAATTGCCTAAAATGGCACTTCTAAAACTAATACTTCATCTTTCAGAAAACATGCAAATAGAGATCCTAAATTTAATATGCCATAATTTTAATGAAATCAGCTGCTCAGCATTTACATTTATGGAAATAAATATGTATTAAAAATGTGCACTGGCTCTCTAGGCTAGTGTGTGATGTTCTTTCTGCTGCACTTAGTCACTGCAATTTCATATCTCGGCTCTATGAGGTGGATCTGAACTTAATGAAACCAAATGACACGTTTCTGCATCCTAGGTTATATAATACTGACAGGAAAGTAAGTTTATTTATGTACATATCTGGGGATTATATACCTAAAGTGAAAAGGAAAACACTAGTTTAAGACAAATATCCTCCTGACTAGTAATAATAAAGGCAACAGCACTACACATACAATTTTTTATTCAGTAATATCTATTAGAAATGGAATTTTTCATAATACAGATTAAAGAACAAAACAAAACAGATCATTAAAAATATTAAACTAACTAGAAATATCAAGAGTGTGATATCTTCCCTAGTTAATCTGATATTACACAGTACCACTCATCTGTTGGTTTGGGTATTTTAAAATGAGCTTTAACTATACTTAATTAATTCATGTAGAACCTATGCAAATATGAAACAAATCCAAAGCAATACTGCTATCTGCCTTTGTAAAAATAAAAGCTTACATAAACAAAGCAAATATTTGACAGTCAAAGTATACAAACTGGGAACATTAGAACCGACTCAGGAAAATAATTTTTTGGTGTGTGGGTTTTTTTGTCTCCTTGTGACCTAAAATATAGCATGGAATCCAGTCCTGTCACTCCTGAGTTACCTAGTAGGAATACTCCCGAATTACTCTAAATAGCTTGCCATTCCTAATAGAGACAGGTGCGAAATTCAGTCTAAAATGCGGGCTTATCCTTACCCTACAAGAACTGAGAAATATATATGGCTATGCTTGCCAAAAACTAAAAGCCTTTTCTCCCACTGAAGCATCATAGAAATGGTGTTCATAGTGAATTTTCAAGATACCAAATAAAGAGTAGATTTTGTTCATTTGAGACTTAGAGATAATTAAAACTTTACATGTTTTTGCTACAAAAATATCTCATATTATTATTTTTTAATTTTTTCCTAGCATTTAGGAGATTTAGTCATAGTCTAAGATATCTTTGTGCTAGGTACTATACCAACACAAAGTGAAAATATGCATTTTTATGGCAGAGGGAGAG
>VWZK01001297.1:166171-180397 GCA_013396935.1 Baryphthengus martii | reverse complement strand
TATATATATAAAAATAATTCTCACTCTTCATGATTTGTATTTGTTGAAAATCCCTCCAAGTATAAAAGAATGATCCTTGGCCTTGCAGGAAACCAACCTGAAGATGTTCATATGAGCTTTGAGTATTACTGGACAGCCCATAATGCAACATTTGGGGTAGTGCCATATTCACTCTTTACAGGGTCTGATGAAAAAGAAATTTACTGGAGGCTGCCTAAGTGGGCTCTTAACACAGCTACGTAGTTCTTTTTTTAGCATTCGGAAAAACATGAACTTTCTACCTGATGTTGCACACATATTTTAGGTGAAAAAGGTACTTACTATGAAAGGAATGAGGGTCACCAACTTTTCCTGTGAGAGTAAGTGCTAGCTAGGAGTTCAACTTGCAATAGAAAGCTGTAATCTTTTAGTCAGCAAAGGTTTTTTTGGTAAACCCTTCATATACGTAAGATTCAAGCTGCTTTAAAATAAAGACTTCTACTTAAAACTGAGTTCCACAGCCATTCTAAATTTGGCGTACTAGGGATACTTTCTACATCATTCCTTAAATTCCTGTAAAGACCTCTCCCACTTACAGCAGCAGCTTCTGCTTAAAACTCCAACAAGGTCTCTTTCTTTGCACAGTAGATTTATAAATATAGACTCCTTCCTTGGCAAAATGAAAACAAATTCGAAAACCAAACAAATAAACAACACTGAATGGATTAGTTTTCTGAAAACATTGCATATTCCTTTGCTCCCCTCTCTTCTTCTGCCCAGGTTCACTAGAAAATTTAAGTTCTGGCAGCCGTACTGCTGAAATGCGCTTACAATGCAAATTTCTCAAACTCCTCAGCCACTGAGGTTCAAGGGTGAGTACTTGCTAGACTTACAAAATCTGGTAAAATAGTTTTCTTTTTTCCTAAATCAGAATACTTTATTAGAAAAATGTACTGAAGATTTCCCATGTTGATCATTCATTTATTAGCAGGGGCACTATTAAATAAAATAAATTTGCAAAGGTATTTGATTTCTAGTATATAAGAGAAGTATTTACGCTCCTCCACTGCCTGACTATTTACAGAAGTATGTAGGTCATATACAAATATTGAAAAAGACCAGATTCAAGCAAATCCTTACTAAAATCTGGTTTTAGATAAGTTATAGAACAAACATAAGGACAAATCCCTTTCTGACAAGTCATAACACATAGTGTAATAGGATGTAAACTCCTTTTCCAAATTCACCGTCTTGAAGAGATGCGCAGAGGAGGAAGGCTGGAGAATCAACACCAATTCATGTCTCTTACCTTCTTGTAGAGACCACCTCTTTTGTCACAATATCACTCTCACTCCGTTTGCTACAACCATGACACAGTTTAATACCCATGAGGGTTTTACATCTGTCATGCCCTAGTACTGTGATTTCTGTTGCTGTTTTGAAGTAGAACACCGCCTGGTGCTATTGTTCAATGTTTTAGTACACATTTCATAGCAGAGAGATGGCTGTAAACAAAACCACAAATACAAAAGGCCTGTGCTAATCAAAGTAAGAGTTATTTGTGCGCTTTGCAAATTTTTTTCATTCTATAACAGGTGACAAATGTAGGAAGTACCTCCAAAGGCTGACATTGGCTGTCATTAATATCAGGATGCACATCAAGTACTGCCCACCAGATCTTTGCTATTTCCCAGATATATTTCTAACAACTCCATGCAGTTTAATTTCAAATTTGTGGGACTGTGTCTTTCCTTTTACAAATACCGAGAATTGTTTGTATAATTTCAAAAATAACAATATGTGAAAAATAACCACTGGGTTGTTACAAGTGAAATCAACATAAAAATAAATATATTTAAGACTTGAGTGCCCATTTTGAAAATTGTTGGTACTGAATTGTGCAAAACTGATAAATCCGCAGATGAATGTGGTCTAATTTTGTTGAGCTCTGACCAGTCTTTGATGGATGTCCCAGGTATATTCCAGTGATGAAGGAGAGATTCATATTCAAAAGTCAAAGGGACAAAGTGAGGAGAAGAATCGTTTTTCATGAAGCCTGCTAATGCTCTGCTCTGGTGAGTAACATATCAAATTATCCCAACTGAATACTTGTTGGACTCATGGTCTTCAGTAGAAAATATTTCTCTCATTTTTACCTCCTGTAAACACTTCTAACATTTCTGGGAAATCCAAAGCAATCTGAAACAAGAGGGCGGTAACATGACAAGTTCTTAAGGTTTTTTTAATCTATTCTAGACTCATATTTCTCACAGGGGAGAAAGAATAAGTAATTTTCCTCTGAATGCTTTGTTTCAGGCACAGTTGTGAAGATTTGTGATTTTATCTCTCTTACTCTGTTTTTTTAAATGCCAACTTCTAAAATTATACAATTATGCATACATTTCTGTTAATTTAAAAGGGTATTTCTAGCAGTTAAGAGCTTGCAAAAGCACACTGTAGAGCAACAAAGTGAAAAGTCAAATATAAAGCATTCAAACTTATAATTTTTATTTTTTTTACCTCAGAGAGTTTTATGAAGTGCTGTTCACGAATCTTAACTTTTTGGTTGCCAAAACTATATTCAGCAGCAGCCACATAACACGTGGTAGTTCTGGCTGCTGGGAAGTCCCTAGAAAAGTCATGTCCAGTGTTTAGCCGCTTGACTTCCACGCCGAAATACGGTGACCCAAATGGAGGAAAGAGACCGAAGAGATACATGGCATCTAACAGCCCTGACTGCGTAAGCACCCAATAATCTGTTGACTGTTCCAGCAGACAGTATTGTACTCCAAGACTGATAATAATGATTTATTAACTCAGCTGTGGGCCTTGCTAAACTGGAATGAAGGACACAAGTAGTTTTCCTTTTTTTTTTTTTATTGTATTTTTAAATTAAATTTCAAAGGATGGCATTTGTGCAGCTGCTCATTCTTTCAAAACCTCAAATTCTGCAATACCTCTTCAATGAGAGTTTGATATATAGAAAAACTGCAGGATTGAGTAAACGATTAAGAGTTTTCTACCAGCAATATTTTTAGTCATGCCAAAGCAGAGCTATTTGGAGTACTAACTGTAAAAATACAAGTCCAGCAGAACTCAGTATTATTAAACAATGATTTTCCACTGCTGAAAATGTTCATGTTCCCTTTACTAAAAAAGACCCACTTAATGAAAAAGTCTAATCTAGAAAATACTAAACGTCTTTATTCAATTTTTTTTTCCATCTCAAAATTGAGCTTTTGTTGCTCCATAAAAGAGATGAGGGCACGAATAGATAAAATGAATAGTAACAAATTGCAAACAATACTCAGTCAAAAACTGGATGATATAGTCAAATCAACTACTGATCTGTAAGTCTGATGTCTGTAGTAAGCAAATTAGTGGAAAATTGAAGAGCAGACTTAGAGGGCATATAGGTAAGTCAGATAGACAAGCGAAGAATCAAAGTGGCCCTTATAAAGAGGGACATTGGCTCACGAAGCTACTGAAATCCTTTGAGGGGATCACCAAGGCTACAGATAGGGGAGGATCTGGTTTATATAATTACTTGGATTTTGTAAAGTGTTTAAAGGAAACAAATCAAAGAAAATGGTAAGCATTCTTAGGAAAGAACCAGAGCACATAACTTCATACATCATCTATGATTCTTCGTAAGTACAAAAATAATGTTTCTTCCTGCTTTAATATTATTTAGTTCCTGTCAATACCAAAATGCAGTATAATGGGAATGATTCAGAGAGGGCTAAATGTGGATGCTAAATCTATTTGTGGCTTTAAAGAGAGAATGGATAAACTCATAAAAGAGAAGCATTAATGTAAATGTATGAAGTAAAAGTTATCGCTCTAACACACTGTAAAATGATCTGAATTTTGGGGTTTTTTTGGAAACGGAAGCAAGTGATGGAAAATTAGCTCTAGGAAGAACAGAACATGATAAAAATAACTTTTTTAACCAGAAATTCATTGAATTACATATTAATGATGACACAGTTCCAATGATTCCCTAAAACGTTTTGTCCCTTCTACTCTTTTAAATGCCTTGTTATCTGAAAATGTTACCAGTTAAATACAACAATGGGGTTTTTTTTGTATTTCAAATACGGGCACAATTATGGTTGTCTGTTGCGATACACATATTCAGACACGCCAAGTGAAATCCTTCTCCACTACAGAATTAAGTATATATTTAAACAATATTCTTCAAATTAAATTATAGAATACTTTTTAACTTCCCAGGTCCCTAGACTCAGCTGATGAGCCATAGTTGGAGATGTCATTATAGGAAAAGCAAGGCTGGTAAATGATATTATTTGGTAAGGAATACTGGGGAAAATACTACTTCTGGATTTTCTCCCCAGTGATTTCTGTGTCTTAAATCAGATCTTAAATACTTAGGAAAATGTGTTAAATATTGACTTCAGCGTTGCGAAAGTGATTACTGGGTACATATTTTTCTCAGCAGGAGAGTTGCCAGTGTGTTCTTATTTGAAAATGAACATTTCTTGCTGGCAAATCCAATGTGTGAAATTCTTTCACAGCATTAAAACATACCTGTTTTCCATGTATTTTGTTTTAAAATGCCATTTTTTTTTCCTCCTGAAAAAAATCCCAGTACTTGTAATCTCCAATCGTGACATGTGATCATCCCCCATCATCAAATAAAATCATTTATGCAGCATTAAAATTCCTATCACAAGACCTACCTTTTCTGCTAGCAATTCTCTGATCTTGCTTGCCTGGAGACGAAATTTCATTAACTGTGACTCCAGAGTCAAACATCTTTCCTTCCAGTTTACAGTGCCTTCTGGCTCTGAAAGTTCAGCCATATTTATGCTGGAAAAAAAGAAAGGGAAAAAATCACCACATCAAATTGAGTCTGTATTTTATGTCTGACTTTTTTTTTTTTAACATTCATACTAGCTTATTTTATATAAATCTCAAGAATACCTCCAAATTTTGTACATGTACAGCTTCAAAGAAGTACAAAGGCCCTTATCATAACTGGGAGATTTCTGAAATCTGTATTGATAATATGTATGTTTATCATCAATGAATTTATTTGGGGGTTGCAGGATGTTTTCCTGAATAAGCAGAGACACATCACGCATTTTAATCTTCAATTACTATATGTACCCTTTCTTACATAGAAGAGGCTTGTAAAGAACCGAGCTTTTGCTAAGAACGTGCCTCATATTGGCATAACTACCTGTGAGTTAGTAGCACGCTTGGTTTCATGCAAGTTTAATATTTGGCAGATGACTCTTTAAAAAGTGTTTTAAAATTCTTATGCTTAATCAAATTGCCTGCTAAATTTGATACTCTTTGTGAGATGCGAGGATGAGTTTATGGTTCCAAACGTAAAGGCAGGTGAGCAAATGGTCCCCACTGGATCCCCAACATGAGAAACAATCCCCTTACATTAGATGTTGCAGACCTCAGAACATCCTGGCTCATGCATGTTTCGAGTTGAAATCTGTGCTTTTACTACATTTAACTGCTCCTGCCTTCTGGAAATTAAGCTCAGTGCCCTTTTGGATGTGCACTGCTGGAAAAATTATTCAGGACAAGAGCTGGCTCATCACAGTTTGAGTCTGAGAAGCCAAGAAAATCATCTGTGTGTAAACAGAAGGACTGGACTCTGTTGTATTCCAACTATTTGTAGACAGCTTAATAAAGAGTAAGTGGATGGCTGAATGTATCCATTCAGACCACGAAGTTCTCTTGTGAGCAAAGGCCCTGGCCTTTGCAGGGCTCTGAACACGTAGGTTTGGCTTTGAAAATAAAGCTCGAATTCCCCCTAAGTGTTCGATTTATCTCCAAAATAACAAACAGCCACAAAAACACCATTCAGTGGACTGCAGCTGGAAGATCAAAACAAACAGAAAAATTATCAGTCATAAGGTTATGCTGCATGTTTGTCACCTTTGTCACGGACAATGAGACTTCGACAAGGAAAGGCAAGTAGCAACCATTTCCAGTGTGATGAAAGAGGCTGGCACAGGAAAGTCATGTGTAATATAGATCTCTACACTGCAACTCCTGACTCAGTTAGCATCCATTAATAAATGACGTCTCTGAGAGCTCCCCTCTCCATGACGACTCCAGTCCTTCAGAAGCCCAGGTTCAAGCGCTTCCTGCCACTGTCAGAGGGGGCAGCCCCAGTTCCCCTCATTCCCCAAGCTCTCATCAGCTAGATGGGAAGGATTTATCTCTTTGATTGTTCCTGATACCAGCAAGAAAAAAGGAAAAGGCAAAGCATTGCAAGAGGGATCAAAGTCATGAGTAGGATTCAAAAAAGCCGTTAACTTTTCTTCGATACATTAATATTTTCTAGTTCTCTCCTAAATTTTCCATGTCTCAGAAGTACTCTCAAGTTCATCAATAGCTAAGCACGTGAAAAACTCTCACTGGCTCAAAACTTTCTTTCCTTTCACATCCCCTAATTTTTGGTTCCTTTCATTCCAGATCTTGTTAGGAAGAAGAAGAAAGAGGATCACCACAATCACTTGTCTGAAGGTAACTGATCCGTCCTTGACTCTCTCTTCCTCTTGGTCCTGCAGATTATGCTTCAAGCTGTTAGCCTGAGGTTATAACCATCTCTACTCAGGAATCCCCCGCTCAGGAATCCCCATGGAATCCCTGAGATTTAAGCATGTTATTAAAATAGTTTCCTGAGCCGATCCTACAACGCCCACGTACTAAACTTTAAGCACACAATCATTTCAACGGCAAGACTTCTGGGCGACCAGAGTCTTTTACCAGTTTCCCCTCCCTTTAAGGTTGGCAGAAAACTCCCTGGACTGTCAGAAAACCAGGTTTCTCACTCTTGTCCTGTCCCTAGTCCAGGCTCCTCTCTTGGTGTGGAGTCCCCACATTCAGGGAGGGAAGGTGGCACTTCCAAGCAGCAGCTTCTGCTTTACAGAGGAAGCAGAAGTTTCAGCTGCAGGCTGATCTGGACAGACAGCCTGGATTCTGCTCTCCCAAGTGACGAGGAATGCCAATATCCCATTAGATTATCTAGTGAAGATTTTTTTATAATGATTTTCCTTGTTGACTAATTGCAGCTACATAAGACAGAGATAAACTCGGCCAACATCTGGTTAACAGTAGGATATGTCGGTGTTTGTGGTAACGAAAACACAAATGGATGAAGCGGTGAAAGAATTTTTGCTTTTCGGTAGGGCGCAATATTACAGGGTGGAGTTAAAAATGTTTGTCTTTCAACAGACAAAACATTTGAGTAGATGGATTTCTGGCAGCGAACAATTCGTCCGGCCAAGCAGTTTCTCAATGTCCAAGCTAATTAATATTCCACTGTATAAACATTACAGATAACAAGTTTGAAAATAACTCTTTTTTTTTATTGTGGGTTGTTTGCTAGAGATTATAATAATTTACTTCATATTTTCCAACAAGCCAACGGGTTCTGGAAATATTTACAGGCACATAATACACTGTTTACAATTGCAGAGTGAATGATCTTACTTTGAATCAATGACTTCCTGTTTCTTGTCAGATTCCCCAAGGGAGGAAAAAAATGAGTTCATCTCTCTTGGCTTAATAGAGTACTCTGAATCAGCAGTCGAACCTACACAGAGTCCTCCCCTTCTTCCTGCTCCGGTTCCCACCGCAAAGCCCTCCATTTCCCTCGTCTTTAAAAATAAAATCTTTTGAAAAGTAAACTAAAAAAGCGCACATTAAAGCGGTAAAGTTCTAATTATGTCATCAAAAATTAATTGAGACAAGTTTGACAAGTCTGGAAAGATTAAATTCGTCTTTTTCATTTTTTAAGTTTATAAACCTCTTTATAGGCTTCAAGAAGTCAGAATGTCATATTCTCCCCGAAGGGATTGATATAATTTCCTTTTCTTTACCGTCTGCTTCAAAATTATCAAAATGTGAAGGAGGGAACAACGTTCTAGCTTTTTGAAGCACGTGAAAAAATTTACATATTCCTTATCACACTGTGAGCGTTTTCCTCTGCTTTTAACAAAACGCTGTGTTTAACTAAACACTTCATATTCTGTCCCTATGCTCTCTATGTCCTTTCTCTGATGGAGAAAGTTTGCTAAGACATCCTGTTGCAATAGGAGAGGGTTTGTGCAGCACGTGGTGGGTTCCCTACACCATCCTAAGATGTTCACCAGCCCAAACGCATTTGGCCCGTACCTCTCGAATATCGGTCTCCTTTCTTCCAACCTTTTCACACAAACTCAGAACTTTTCAAATACTTTTTGGAGAAGGGAAATGATGAGACACAAAGTGTTGCTGTTTGGGAATCAAGGAAGTCATTCTCAGGTTTGTTGCTGGCCAGGGCCCTTACTCATGTCGAAACACTGGTGACTTTATTTTCCATTGGACTCATTTTGCATAATTCTGTGCTCAGACAAACTGTAGCCTAAGCTATTTAAAACTTCCTGCAAAATCGGGTTTAGAAATGTTTTTTTAATTCTGCTTCCTAGATATTGATGAGGTTGTTCCTGTGCAGCAACACGTCCGCCAGGGCTTCCCGACTCCAGCACCGGGTGCAGACCCCCCAGAGCTCCTGATTTCAGGGGCCAGGCTGCCCTCTCCCAGCTCATTACCGAATTCCCAGGGAAATGACACAACCGACGGCTGACCCGCAGAGCGCTGTCAAATGTGCGCAGCAAACAGCATTAATGCACACAAACCCCATTTTACCACCTTTTTCCGATGACTGCAATTTTAAAGGTTGCAGTGTGACATCACACTGGGTATGCATGTTTCATCTAAAATTCTGAAAACTGACGATGTAGATATTTTTAAAAATACCATGATTTTGCGTGTTTGCTTGGAAAATCGTGTTCTTCTCGCTCTCCTTTTTTTTGGGGGGATAGCTGGGATACGGCGACAGCGCTGCCGACCGGACGAGAGGACCTTAAGGGACCTAAAGCGACTTCAAGCCCGTCAGTCTCCTGCCGTGGGGACACCGCCTGACGCACCCCCGGGGTACTGCAGCCGGCCACGCTGCGGTGACTTAACACGACGTCACTCTCCACCGTGACGGCGTCGCCTGACGCCTTCCGACACCCGACGGAGCCCACCNCGCCCGGGCGGAGGGTGGAGGGCGGAGGGAGGCCGGCCGGAGCCGCCGGGCTACCTTCCCGCTCCGCGGCACGGCCTGGGCCGTGCGGAGAGGGCAAGCGGGAGCCTGGCTGCTCTCCCTGGCCGCACGGCATCGGCCTCACACCAGCCTTGGCCTCCCTCCGCTCGCCTCCTCGGAAGGGCCGGCCTGCCTGTACCCGGTCCCCATCGCTGTTAAAAAGTTCTTTTTGTGAATTAGGAAATACATCCTCTGACCTTGTGTGAATTTCTGAAGGGGAGACACTACGTTAGAAAGAAGCATCCGCTTGTCCAGAAGTTTGTCAGCTCCAACACGGGGCCTTACTGCAATTTAAAGTTCACCTTTTGGGGAAGGTCATTTGTCGAGTATAAACCGGAGGGTTGGAACCGTGCAGTCACCAGGGCAATGGTGGGGATATTATGGGATGAATGGGGCTTGCAGAGCTGGCATGCACAATAGGTAATGACACACTCTGCCATTTACTACTAGACGGTGTGAAGCAGCAGGTGCACGTTGGTGAGCCCTTCTGGCCCCAGGCTCTGTGGAAAGAGCTGGAAAGAGCTTTGAGTACATCTCAGGTAACCAGCCAGCTCAGTCTATTCTAAAATACTGCCTGAAGTATGAAAAAGTTTGGAAAAAGTGATCGGTATGTTGCTTCTGTGGTACATAGAGGACTCTTTCTCGTGCACGTGGTGATTTGGACTGAGACTTTTTGGATTATGGTATAGGGAGGGAAAATGTTTTACAGATTATTCTGGCACACTAAGAAAGCACACTTCGCCGTTCTCCTGGTGTTTATTTCTCACGTAGGTGTGGAGAGTCGTCTTTTGTAAACTGCTCTTTCCGATCATCTGTGAGTCAGTGAAAGTGTAATTTTTTTTTCCTTTGGAAAGAAAGGGCTTAAAAGCTCAAATATTCCCCATCTGGTTACACACAAAATTTCATTTTTTCCTATTCGATTCAGTACAGCCTCCAATTTTCCACTCCCTTGCAGTGACCTTAAAGTATCCAAATGACTGAAACTGCTTCATTTGCTGGTACTTTCCTAAGTGCTTCATGTATTTTTTTAAACACTCATCACTGAAAATGGTATTAAAAATATGATTGCTGGCATAGCAAGAAATAAATTGTTTTCTACCCAATGCTTCCTGTCTAGAATATTGAAGTTCCATTAAAAACAAAGTAATCGATGGGGTTTTTTACATTTTATTACCAGATTTACCTGAAAGAACATTTGATTCCTAACAAACGCTATACAAAATGATTTAGCATTAGTGTTTAATGAAAATTTTGGCCGTATCGTTTCATTGAATAGTGAATTGTTCTCCCTAGATAGACCCAAGAGTTTGGAGAGCCTTTGAACTCTGAGGATTGAGCTAAGGAAAAGCAAAGGCTGCATGAATGGCTTCCTTAGACCGCAAGAGGGAGAGCAAAGCCTGTTCGCTGAATGAGTGTTTCTTTCTGTTTGCTTTGTGGATTGACATTTTCTCTGGCCTCACATAATAAAAATGCTCTGCAGTCACACAGCTCTTGATACTCTTACAAAAAGAGGCATGAAAAAATATTCTGGAAGAGGGTATTGGGATATTCAGGGTTTTCTCTCAACTGCCTTTCTGTAAAGTATGTAGAGGTGGCTACAATCTGTGTTCAGTTACTGAAGGGAATAAAATTACCAGTAGAACAACTGGGACGCACAGAACAAAATACAACTTTATTTTGTAATTAGAGCACAAGGGGGAAAGCCATAAATCTTCCAGGCAAAAGCACAGAAAACTTGGAATAAGCACGGTCTCAGGAAGCAAGTTGTTTCTCCTTGCTGTTGTCACCAATGGAAGTAATAAATCCGAGGTGGAGACTTGCAAATATGTGTAGAAAATGCAAAAAAACCCCCAACCCAGTACATAGTATGTTGTAGAAGCAAACTGCAAGGCCAGGTATTTGCACCTTGGAGATCATCTGTTATGTGGCTCGTTGCAGAAGTAAACCAAAGTCAAAAGACCATGAAGTATTTGCTTCTTTAACGAGAACTCTCAATATTAGAGTCTAGATGTGGGATGAAGAGGTGCATGTTGTGGGGTTTTTATTGTCTGTAATTGACTTTAATGCAAGAAAGCAAGTTCTAAGTTTCTGGTTGTCTCATTAAACAGTAGCCCTATTTGTTTGGAAGTACTAGGAACACTCTATTGCAAAACTTCCAGACCGTGGAAGCTAATCCCAGAAAAGTGCCGCTAGCCCCATTTCACAGATGATCAAGTGGTTATCAAATGGTCAACTAGAATGTAAAAATTTGGGTCTGTGAGACTTTCCTGAGTATGTAGAAAGTGATTGTGACACGCTGAATCGGAACCTTACCCTGCTCGTGACAAAGAGTGCTTTTTCTGATCCTCTCTCACATAGACAAACATTGCAACTATTTAGGTATTTCAGACTGGGGTGTGTGTCTACAACGGGAAAATACATACCAGAAAACATCTTGTGATTCCAAAATCTTAGATGATACAGTGTCTTTTAGAAGTTCATTTCTATGTGGATTCTTTGAAAGGACGCTGTATGTATTTGAGATTTGCAATAGAGAAAAAGTTCCTACGATATTTTTTATACCAGTCGCAGTTACAAAACTGTGGTGTAAAGAAATTGATCATTTCAGGAGCTGTTCAAATTAATTTAAAAGTATCTTGATCTTTCTTGACAAAAAAAACCAACAGCTTTAAAGGTTTTATTTAAATGGAGGAGCAGGAGAAAAATCATTCCTGTTCAATTCACGTTATTACCATCACAGTCTTAAAATGTTTCAAGGCCATGGCTTGTCTTTCAGTGACAGCAAATTGGCGTCTTATCTAAATACTCTTCAGTATTTGTGCTTCGGGACCTCGGAATTCTGTGGTTACTTCCGTTACTAAAAAAAGTTGAGGAGAACGTCCCTGGCTTCCCTTGAACAGCACAACCGCTTTCTAATTGTTTGGCGCCACAGAGCGGTAAAATTTTATATTGCTCTAAATAATCAATTCAGTCTGAGAGTTTTCAAGCGATAAGCCGCCCATCATCTCCCTCCGAAAGAAACTTAAAAATATAAGATATTCTACTTATTGGATATAGGAATAGCACAAGAGGATTAGAATTGTCCTGGTCTCCAGTCGCTTGACTGTCATCCTCGGCCAGTACCCAGGGAAGTTAAGTGTCGTTACCCCAGAATACTGTCCCAGTCTCCAGTTGCTTCCTGATTCAGGGACCTCGTGAGCCAGAATTTTTGTACTTTGAAACTTTTACTGTTTGTTATTTGTTTTCTGGGTTTTTTTTGTGGTTTTTTTTAATGTTTTGGTTTGGTTTGGTTTTTTTGTTTTGTTTTGTTTTTTTTTTCATGAGTTAAGTCCAGCAGCTTTTGGAGAAATTTAATTTTCAGGATCCCAAATCTCCTAGGATGATGAGTTACATGGTTTAAATAATTCGTTTAGTTTTGGATGTGCCATCTGCTTGTTTCATCTGATACCCTCTAATTTTTGTAGAGACAGTGAAAAATTACTTTAGAAATTTTGGTTGTATTCCATTTCAGTAGTTTCTCTTTGAGAGTGAAGTTACCTACTCTCTTTAATGGTTTCACAGAGAAGCCCCTCTCTACCTTAGGCCATCTCTCTTACCCTACCTCACACCTCTGGCAGTCCTACTGTATTGTTTTTTGTGTAGGGATGAACACTGCATAAATGTTCAAGGTGCAGGTCTATTTATGCAGTGATATAGTGATGCTTTCTCTTTTTTTTTTTCTTTTTCATTCTCTCCCTAGCAATCCCCTACACTGTGATTGCTTTTTTTGGTCCCTGCGAGGTATCTCGCAGCAGCGGAGCACAGCGGAGCCACGACACCAGTCATTCGAGGGTCTATTTCAAGGTAATTCCACCTAATAACCCGTGCCTGGTGAGCTGCTCAGAGGTGGTATGCAAGCTAATTTTAAATAAGCTATTTTGAATACTGGAAACTTGGTGCTCTCGGAGAACAGAGCAATTGAAGTGTGGGGGTCTTGCGCGCCATCATTTCATTTCTTGAGATGCCTCTGTGCTTTACATCGCACTATGAAGTATGGATTTTTCAGGTGCTACTTGATGGCTCCCTGGCATCGATGCTTCCTCTAACTGGAAAAAATTTGGGGAGAGTAAAGCTCTTTTGGAAAGCAGAAGGTTGCTGGGAAGTTATCCCCAGTGTTACAGAAGGTGAAGTGGAATGCACAGAGCTGGAACCCTGAAAAGGGTTCCCTTGAAACTGGGGAACCCATAAGAAGAGGATCACACTGAATGTAAAATGTGCAGGTATTGAACTGAGCTCAAGGAACCAGATACTTGGCTTGTTGGAGACATTGCTTACACAAGGAGGATGCATTGTCCTATTTGTCTGGAAGGTTAAATCACATATGAGCATTCCACCTCCCTTGGACCTGGAGACAGTCCAGCATTTCTGGCACTGCGAGGCATAGCGCCAAATAACAGCGTTGATTTCCTAGAAAAGGCTGAAGAGAAAACGGAGGGAAAATCGACCAACCAACAGAGAAAAACTCTAATTATTTCCCATGTGTTTGAATCTGGTCAAGCCTTGTCTCAGTTCCTTTGGCCATTACCACGCAGAAGTCAGAAGGCCCTGTGAGACTTCAGTGTAAGAGAGGCAGCCAGAATTTTGTTAAAAGCCCTGAATAGACTCTTAGGGACTCCACCTGGTTTAGGTTATGGAGAAAATTACTGTTGGGTGAAAGTCAAGTGGCAACGAATGGACTTTGTTATGTTTTCCCCCTTTTCCTTACCAAAATCGTTGTTGTTCTTAAATCTTCATGGGAGCATGACGTCTATGTTGAGCTGGCATTTTACAATAGCCACTTTTGCAATAAGCATTTTCACAATGATTTCCCTTTTGCTAGATACAACTCACAGACTCTCTACTTCTCACGAAGGAGAGCAGCTCCAGTGCAAGTCAGTCCGCACCAGGGAAGGGAATCGAGGCAAAAGAGACCGGGAAGGAGCTCTGGTTTGGGGCTTCTTGAAATAAGGAGGCTCCCCTGCTCCAAGGGGCCGGCAGCTGCTGGGCGGGCTGCTGAAGCGGCCCGGGCAGAGGGCGGAGCCAACACCCGCCGGCGCCTGATCTGAACGAGGTGTAAACACACCGAGGGTGACACACCGAGGGTG
>VWZK01001297.1:0-165205 GCA_013396935.1 Baryphthengus martii | reverse complement strand
AAACGGGTCCCTCCTCGGAGAGGCAAGTGAAACTCCTCCAGGTTGTCCTTGCACAATAGGTTTGGGACTTGAGGGCCAGGTAAATGAGGATGGAAATGAAGATTCATCTGGTGAGTTGCCCAGGTGACTCCCTCCTGAGGGGAACAGAGGGCCTCGTTTGCCACTGGACCCATCCCACAGGGAAGTCTGCTTCCTCCCTGGGGCTCGGGTTAGAGATGTTAGAAGGAGGCCCTCTGGTCTGGTGCAGCCCTCTGATTATTACCCTCTGTTGGTTATCCAGGTTGGCAGTGATGAGGCTGCAGAGAGAAGTCCAAAGGTAATTAA
Organism: Baryphthengus martii; assembly: GCA_013396935.1. NCBI lineage: Eukaryota > Metazoa > Chordata > Aves > Coraciiformes > Momotidae > Baryphthengus > Baryphthengus martii. The sequence continues at coordinate 164,881 of VWZK01001297.1, read as the reverse complement.
AAAGGACTTCAAGATATTGGGGTGACTAGTTGAAAGGCGCAGGTGTTTTTATCCATCCCCCAAATGGTCGGGAAAAACACTGAAAGAGGATGGAAAACAGTCTGTGGCTCAGACTGGTGCCATCATTGGAAATTTGGGTTCTTTGATCTTGGTGAAGTTTATATGGCACTGGGTCTGCTGGAAACAGATGGAGTACATCTATCTCAAAAAGGGAAAAGGATCCTTGCATGGGAGTTGGTGGAGCTCATTGAAAGGGCTTTAAACTCAGCTCGAAGGGGGAAGAGGGTAAAACCAGGCTCACTAGAGATGAGCCTAAGGATGGCGTTCAGTCTGCCATCCCACTCGAGGTGGGAAAAAGTGTGATATAAGTGACAGTAAAAACACAGGGCTCACTAATAGGTTGGTAACCACGGAAGTGGCTGGGTATGGTTGGACAGCAAGAGTGAAAACTAATTGCTTGACTCCCTCTCTGAAATGCTGATATACCAATGCATGGAGTATGGGGAATAAGCAAGAGGAGTTGGAGATCTGCGTTAGGCTGCATGGCTGTGATATAATTGCAATCACTGAAACATGGTGGGAGAGCTCCCATGACTGGGATGTTATTGTGGATGGCTATGGGCTGTTTAGGAAAGACAGACCAACCAGGTGAGGCGGTGGTGTTGCTTTTCATGTGTGAGAGCAACTGGAATGTACTGAATTCTATCTGGGGGGGGCAGGTAGAACAGGTTGAGAGCTTGTGGATAAGAAGGGACATGCAAAGGGAGGTGAAACTGTTGTGGCAGTTTACTATAGACCATCAAACCAAAAAGAAGAGATTGATGAGGTCTTCTACAGTCAACAGGAAGTAGCTTCTAGAACACACTCCTTGGTACTCACAGGTGACTTCAATCACCCTGGTATTTGTTGGAAAGCCCCCACAGCTAGGCAGGCATCTTCAGTCCAAAAGGCTCCTGCAGTGCATCAGTGATGCACTTCTTGATGCAGGTAGTGGAGGAACCTGTGAGAGATGCACTAGTGGGCCTTGTATTAATGAATAAAGAAGGGCTGGTTGGGGATGTTAAAGTTGGGAACAGCCTTGACGACAGTGATCGTGACATGGAGGAATTCAGGAAGAAGCAGGGCAGTAAGTAAGATTGCAACCTTGGGCTTCTGCAGGGCTAACTTTGTACTCTTGAAAGATCTTTCTGCATAGCAGGGGCACCTGGGAAATTAGGCTCCGAAAGACGCAGCATCCATTGAAAACTGCTGAGGAAACTCAGGGACTGAGAAGGGAGGGTAATTACTCAGAAATACAAAGTATTAGCATCATGAGACACTTCAAAGTTACCACCAGTTTTTTTGCCAAACTTAAGAGTATGATTTAAAATAAGGAAAGCCGGTCGTGCCTTACAGAGGCCAGCGACTCTCGCGTTGCTTTATCTTTTAGTGAAATATTTTCCAAAGAAAGCCGGCAGGGTACCCTCTGCAGCCACCGCCGCTGAGGGTGCTNTGGGGACCGGAGGCCCCCGGAGGCCCCAGGAGCTGCTTCTGAGCCGGCAGCGAGTGCGGCTGGGCCTGGCCCTGCGGCCGGCAACGCGCCGGGAGCCGCTGTGGGGCGCGGGGTTTTTGGGGCCGTCTTGGTCGGTCAGGGAGAGCGTGAAGCGCTCACAGGGCAGCGGGGCCCGGCGGCATCTTCCTCCGAGTCGCCCCGAGTCAGGCTCTTGCCTTTCCGGGGCCTCCCAAAGGTGGTCGGGGCTGTCGTGTTGGTTACCCAGCCGGACACCGGCACTCTGGTGAGTGCTGTCATGTGGTGGGGAGAATGACTAAGGCCACCTGTTTTTAGGAGAAAATAAAAGGAATTACGCGTTCTGATCACTGTCAACTGGGACTAGATAATGTATTGGGGGATCTTACCGTCGGTGTATCTAAACATGTGGAGGGAGGTTACGAAGAAGATGGAGTTAGGCTCCTTTTGGTGGTGCCCGGTGCCAGGACGGGAGGCCGTGGGCACAGGCTGAAACACAGGAGGATCCCTCTGAACATCAGGAAGCACCACGTGTGGTGGTGTGCAGCCTGAGCACTGGTGCAGGTTGTCCAGTGCGACTGTGCACTCTCCATCCTTGAAAGCATTCAAAAGCCACCTGGACAAGGTCATGGGAAACTGGCCCCAGGTGGCCATGCATGAGCAGGAAGCTGGATCACCAGATGACCTCCACAGTCCCTTCCAACCTCAGCTCTTCTGTGTAACAAGCTCATTAAGCCAGTGAAACTATAATGCACATTAAATTGCCATTACGTTAAAGAAGAAAAGTAATTTGCTCTTTGTAATATCTAATATAGCAAATACAGAACTGGTTAATAAGTTTTAAAGAAACAAAACTGCTGTGCTACACGGTTCTAACTTGACATTAATACAAGCTGAATAAGTTTTGAACAGTAAAACAGAGCAATGGAGGTTTTGGGCTGTATGTTTTTAAACTGTGATCCAGGTGTATGCCATAGACTGCGTAACATGTAGTCCCTGAATTCTGGGTATTTGGGCAAGAGGCTTGGAGTCGTTGAAGCTGGTAAAGAGAGCTGTGAACCTGAAAACAAAATTTATACAAATAATGCAATAAACGTTATTTCAGGACATATTGTGAGAAGAGTTTGTAATGATGCTTTGAAAACCATGTGATGTGGATTTTTAATTTTTGATTTTTTTTTAACAGGTATCTGTTGATCAGCTAAAATGGTTTTAAAGAAGAAGAAGGAAGTTCGGGTAGATGCCTTCCTTCTTGATCATCAGCAGCTTGAAAAACTTCAGAGTAAGTAGAGTGTTTTTTCTGAACTACTGTGTAATTTTCTTTTCCTATTAGTAGAATGCATTTGAGTAGCTACTGAAATTGATCTGTTTGGTTTTGGTTTTCTTTCCTTGTTATATTTTATTTCTGGTGGTTTTGTTTTGTGGGTTTTAGGTGTATTTGCTCTTTTGTGGTTTGTTTTGATTTCTTACCTTGGCAGACTTAAAAGAATGCTTTAGAACACCCTACCTTTTGTTGGAGAACTCTTTGCTTTGTTTTATCATTGGTGTGAAGGTGATAGATGCTCCCACTTGTGATCCTACTCACAGGCCTGTAATTCAGTGTTACCTAAAGTACTAGCAGGATAACCCTGAATTTCAAAGAATCCCAGAATGGCTGAGATTGGAGGGGATCTCTGGAGGTCATCTAGAATGTATTTTCCCCAGTCTTTTCTGCATTTTCTTTACAGTATTTTCTGTAGTTGATTTAAAGATGTTGTTCAAATGCTCTTTTATTTTATGTGGGTTTTTTGTTGTTTAATGAGATAAACTTGGAGTGATCTTCAAAAAAAACCAAAAACCAAGGAGTACAAGTTTTGTATAGCAAAGCTGCTATGAGGCGCTCCTTGCCTTCTAGTCAGTGCTGATGAGGCCAGACCTGGAGTTCTGCATCCAGTCCTGGGCTCCCCACTGCAAGAGAGATGCCAGCATTCTGGAGAGAGTCCAGTGAAGGGCCACCGATAATCAAGGGCCTGGGGCATCCCTCCTGTGAGGAAAGGCTGAGAAAGCTGGAGCTCGTCAGCCTGCTGAAGAGAAGGCTCAGGGAGATCTTATCAATGCATAAAAAATACCTGAAGGGAGGGTGGAAAGAAGACAGCCAGCTATTTTTCCATGTTGAACACTGGTGAGACAGGAGGCAGAAACTAAAACACAAGAGATTCCCTGTGAACATCAGGAAACACTTTTTTTGAATGTGAGGGTGACTGAGCACTGGCGTGGGTCCTGGGCAGCCTGTGTCAGGTGGTGCTACTTGAGCAGGTGAGTTGGATCTGATGATGTCCAGAGGTCCCTTCCAACTTCAACTGGACAGTGATTTTGTGAAATTGATCTTCATGGTGAAGATGGTGGCCTGCTGTTATGTTACAGTGAGCTTCTGGTAATTGTTTCTTTTCATTCGTTGAGGTATTGTAAGGGGACTTAAAGTAAGTTTACTGGAACAGAAAAAAAACCTGAGAATGAGGCAGTGATTTCTTCTTATTTCTGATTATTGTATTATTATTCATTATTATGAGTTCTTTATACTGCTTATTGTAATTTCTTTCTAAAAAGAGACTCTTCTTCCAAATGTAGAGTTTTCAAAGACTGAAGAGAAGAACCTGGCATCTCTACTTCTGCACTGTGCACAGCTGAGCAATGGCATCCAGCAGATCCAGTGTATTAAGCAAGTGAGGCTTCACTGTTGTTAGTGTGGTTTTTGGTAACTGACAGGGTGTCATGTGCACTGATAATGGGAAATAAAATTCTAAAATAAACTTTGTAATGTTTGAAAATTCCGGGAAACAGGTAGAAAGCAGTCGTCACTGCTGCATGTGCAGGTGGAAATGTAGTTCTAGTACTTAAAGTAGCAAGGGCTGCAGTTACTGAAAATGGTGGAAGGCGAGTGATACCAAATTTCCTGGTTTTTGTATATCCATTTTTGGTATTAGAGGTGTTCTCAGAACATGTAAAACTCAACAGGGTATGGTAGAGATAGGACAGTTTCGCACCCTATCCTTGTATGAGAGGGAATTCTGCCTCAGTTAATGATAAGGGTATATCCAGAGCTTTTGTTGATCATGTGTTCCATTGCTTACAGATTATGCCTTTGGTGAAGAAGATGGATGAAAACTCTGCATGTGATCCCATGGTTAAAGCTTGTTTGGATGTTTTGGGAGAGACATATTTTTCACTGAGTGTGAAGAATCCCTTGAAAAAAGTACTAGCAAGGTAAAAAATGGAATAGTAAGCCTTGATGTTGTTTGTTTGGTTTGTTTTTTTTTAAATGCCCACCTTACCTAGAAGTCAGTAAATTGTTGTGTGCTACAAATTGCTGTAGTTTAGTATCACAAATTTTCAGTAACTAATATGTGAACATATACTTTCTATTTTCTGTTTTGCTGAATGAAAAAATTCAATTATAAATAATGCAATATGTCATTGGATAAATAAGTAAAGTATTCGATCTATTTCGTTACTGAAAAGACTACTTAGTGTGTAATTAGCACTTTGAATTTTAAAATCCAATAGTAGAGTAGAAATTTAAAATGCTTCGGTTAAAAAAAAAATCTCATCTTCGACAATGTCAAGAGAAGGCTGTTCAGAGGAATCATAACTAAACCGTGGTTTCTTGTGCCAGTTTTTATTGCAACTGTTATTTTTCTGTTGCCAAATTACTGTTGTATTTCTTTACTGAATTTATTACAGCCTTAACATTTGTAAGATCCAGTGCTTAGCCATCTTCATTTCTATCTCCAAAAACACTGGTTGTTCCACTGAGAGATGTAGGGATTCAGTCCTGCATTTGATTGCGCGCTGGAGCTTTACATCCCTTTGACAGATTTTCTAGCTGCAAAATGATAACGTGTGTGTTTATTTTAAAACAGTGTATTTTCATGCAGGAGGCAACATCTGCCTATTATTGGAGTTTTAGCTGTTGTTGACCTTAGTCAAGTGGGTATTTAAAGCCTTAGTACGGACTAACTGATCGGGCTGTTTCTTACTGTTGCAGTTCGCTAAATGGTCTTCCTGAGCGGTTCACGACGTTAGCTGTACAAAGCTTTGGATGCTGCCTTAGGGAAGAACTGAAAACCACAGATGTGTATTTGTACAGAAAAGTACTGGACAACCTTGCTTCCTGTATGGAGGACTTCAGCTTAGGTACGATGATGTTGAATATATTGTCTTCTGTTTTCGCATTTTGGTGTGGCGCCCAGCAGTAATGTTTATACTTTATCTAGGTAAAATTGATAGTATTGGCTAGTATTCAGTAGTTAAAATGTATTTTCTTTCTTCTAGGTAGAGCAAGTATTAAGAGCCTGTTTGAAGAAGGTAAAGTTACATTTATAGTAAAATAAGTTTCACTGTAGCTGTTGAGGGGAGGGTTGTGTGTGTAGTAGTAACATGAGGTAGGCATAAAGATAGATCAGATTTGATTTATACATGGTTAATTTTTAATAACTAGTCACCTCACATGGTATTTTTTTGGTCAAAGACTTTCCTTTGATTTCTACCTTTAATTTCACGGGATCAATCTCGCTTTACTGAGCAGCCCTAGATACAATTCTGAGAAGGTACCAGTGAGTGATGCTTCAAAGGAAGGGGGGAGTTGACATGACTTTATGAAGCGTTCTCTGTCCTGTGCCTCCTGATGAAGTTGGCTCTGGTAACACTGAGCTGTTAACAGCCGGTCTGGACTGTAGCAAGCCCAGGCCTGCTGCGGCAAGAATACTGTTTGGCAATAATTTGCCCAAAATCTGATCTGCTGGTAGGATGGGATAAATTAACATACCGTGCCCTCAGCATGCAGGTGATGTTCACAGCTTCCTGTCGACCTCTTGCTGCTCTGTCTTTAGCCCTTGGTAATTTCAGCTTTTTGTTAAGGAGCCAGAGCTCTCAGTACCTCACCAGGTTAGGACAAGTGGGTTGGAAACTCTTGTTTTCTACTGGGTTGTCACAGACTAGCTTGGACTTTTGCTTTAGGTCTGCACTGAAATGTCAGTTTAATTTGTTTATGGAGCAGGACAAACACCACTATAGACTGTTCACTGTGTCTGTGTATGATATATATGTGTGATTACTGGAATTTCTCTGTTCTTTAAATAAAATTTTTTTAGATGTTGAGGGTTTTTTTCTTTAAAATAAATTTGTACTGTAATTATTTTCACTAGTTCTTCAGTTTCTGCAGAAGTCGCTACTCGACATACATGAGGAAAACAGGCAAGTAAATTCAATATAAGCTGTATTTCATCTGGTTTTATTTTACTTTGGCAAGATAGTCTGGTATGGTTTGGAATATCACTTTGATAGCTGTACGTGGCTAAAAGATGGGAATGTCAGTTTACAAAAACAGACATTTTACATTAAAAGAAAAGCTGCTAAGTTTCTTTTGTATCAATATGACGGCCTTTGGGTTGTGGTTTTGCTATCTGAACTGTGACTGAACACTGTAACTAATAGGTACACTTGTTAAGATTCAGAGAGAGAGTAATACTCTTCCACTTTCTATGAGTGTTTAGTTCAGTATTGATATTCTGTTTAGTCTGTCACTGCAGTCATTGTTTAATATCTTGACGTTTCCAGCATTGCATAAAATGAAGACTTTTCCCTGTGGTGTCTCTAAGTACCCAGAGGAGAAGGGTACTTAATGGAGTGTTTTGTATTTTAGAACTTTACATGTTGTCTGCCTTCACGTTAGAAAAAAGTAGAATTGTAGAAATACCCTTTGTGCACAGAGGAGAAGTGAGAAAGGAGCAGCACTGTGTTCTGTTGGTCTTTTTGAAACGTTTCTGGAAGAGTCCAGCTCTGCTCAGACACAATCAACTGAGTGAAAGCTTGTCACAGGAGCTCACAGTAACTGTAGTAGAATTTGTCATTACATTTGCTACCTTCATTTTAAAACATTGCCCCCGAGTCTGCTGCTTTTTTACCTATAGTTATGTATCTGGTCAGCTCAAGTAATAAATTAGTTTTTACTGTTATTTCTATCTGCAGTTGGCTGAGTGTAGTTTTCTGCGGATGGTAGGGAACGGTTTTCACTTTGGTTTTGTGTGCATGTCTGTCTTTCCTCCCACAGAAAGAATCATGGAAATCGTATTGTTCAGACTCAGCTGATGCACGATTTACTGATAGCCATTAAAGTTTCAATGATGCTTGTGCAGAAATTACAAGAAAATATCCAGGGAAGTCTTTGGAAACACCGTGAGTCTTTCATCTGGCAAAGTATGTGTAGCTTACTGAAAAGTTCTGTGAACTTCCTAACAGATGGTAAGTTTAGTAACATTCAAACCCAAATATTTTTATTAAGTCAGTCTTGTTGTGTTTGTAGTAAACACAACCTATCTGTATAAAAACTTAGTTCAACTTGAATGAAAGTTGAACTGCTGAGATTAATGGGAGTGGGAGCAGAAGTAGGTCTTTTGGTCAGCTATGATTTGTAGATTGTAATTTTGGAGTGTACAGTTTTAACTTGTCCTACTGAAAAAAAAAAACAAAACAACATAATCCTCTTACTAACAATTTAGAAACTAACAGAAATACCTTTGAAACTCACCAGATGTTTGTGCCTACCAAAAACTTGTATATCCATATGAGTTATGCTGTCAGAACTATTCATTGGTGCACTGTAACTATGTTTACTTCTACAGTATACTCTGATGTAAATGTCAGTGGGCTCTGTCACAGTCCTTGTCTTACTGAGCAGTTCTGTATTTTCTGTTTGTTAAAAGTTAGATAGTTTCCCATTACACTGGAGTATAAATTTGCTAATATTTACTATTTGGGCGGACATGACAGATTTGTGATTAAACAACTACAGGTAGTCTAGGAAAATTCAGTACCATCTTCATAATTTTGATATATAGTTCTAGCGCACAATGTTTGCTGCACTCCTGTGTAAAATATCTTTCTCTGTCATGTAGCAACTCTTCTGCAAACCGTTCAGACTACCTCAGGACTGGCCGTTATTCTGTTTACCAAAGCTATGTATGAGCCAGTTGAAGAATTACCTTCTTTGGTAAGTGTATTTCTTCGCTAAAGACTGAAATGTCACAGCGTCATTAATCAGTGCTGTCCAGAGGCTTTGCTGAGGCAGGCAGCAGGACTTGCCAACCTCTCTATCAGTATTTTGCTAGAGCGTAAATCCTTCATTCTCTCCTTGCCGTATGAAATAAAACAAGGATTTTGAATTTGAGAAAAAGAATGTGCAAGAAATCTCTTCAGATCATCTTATGAGATTCTCAGTTGTTCACACAATAGCTTTTCTCCTGTGCCGAGGTTCTGAAACGGGTGCTATTTTGCTATTACAGCTCAGCGACTTGCTCCTTAGGTCAATGAAACCTGCCGGCGTGCCAGCGTGGTTTGGGAGTAACTGTGGGGCTCTGTGTGCGGAAGAACTCCCTGGCTTGGTCCTTCTCTTTCTTTGCCATGGAGCGCTGGCTATGCTGGAATGGAAGAGTGGCAGCATGGGTGAAAATGGAGAGAAACTATTACTAGATATCGCATCGGTGGTGTTGGCTCTGAGTTCAGAGTAAGCCTGCGCTTTGATTTGTGGTGGTTCATGGTTGGGAGGAGAGGGACGATCTTTTTACTTGTCCTTTTACATGGCTCATGTGGCCCTGGTGGAACATCTCTTTGTTTTCAGTGTAATGATATTAGTTTCTGTCTCAGATCGTGTCGTCTTTTTAATATATACAAGAATAACTCTGCAAGTTTGCAAACCATAATGTCTTTATTGCATAGATAGTTCAAAGTTACAATTTTCTCTTGCATGCTAAAACAAAATTTTGTTTTCCCCCAAAAAATGGGATTAGTTTAGCAACTAACTGATGGTGAGGTGTGGCAGAACCAGTTGTTATGGTAAACAGATAAACTTTAGTCTCAGGACATCACCTTCTGTGCTAAAAAGTACAGAAGAAAACAAAGTGTGCCAATGAGTGGAATTATATGACAAGGGTTTTTAATTTTTTTTTTCTGATTGCAAGCATTGACTGCTTGCATCTAATGGACTATCAGCACTATTGGATAGGAGATTAAAATGTATATTCAGCCTTTGTTCCTGCCTTGGAGGTCAGTTTTGTGACTTTGGTTTTGCACATACAACACTCATTTCTTATGGTTTTGTGTGGCAATGAGCAATTTCCCTTGTACTTTCAAGAAGCATACAGTAAAACAAATGCTGCTCAAATATGAGCATATGGATATTAAATTTTATTTTTGTTTCTACAATAGGAAATGTAGAGGTTTATCAGGTTTCTTCTCTCCCTGTTTAGGGGTTTTAGCTGTGACCAGTTAACAGTATGTCAGGTAACTAAGTGTTCACTTTGGGTCATCCAACTCATCACATCTTTTTTGTGTTAATTCCTTTTCTTCAATGACTGGTTAGTGTCTTCTTACATGTTTTAGTGTGAGGTAGACTAATGTAATGAATAAATCCTTTGAGGGGAAATTTTAAAAAAAAATTCACAAATGCATATAATAAACCTTTTTTTTTGTTTGTTTGTTTAAAAGATTAAAAGAATCCAGTATGGCAACGTCTTTGTCTAGAATCCTTGCTATTTGGACTAATTCAGCGCTGGCTGCCCTCATTTCAGCTTCCTCGTATCTGAAAAGGAAGCTTAATGGCAACTCAGATGTAATTGGGAAGTTGCTGGAATACATTTATACACACTGGGAGCACCCTCTGGATGCTGTTAGACACCAAACCAAACTGATATTCAAGAATCTTCTTCAGATACACCGAACCACCGTTACTGGATCCACTGACAAACCAGACCCTTTCTTTGCGAGGCTGATAAAGCGTTTACTAAGCTTGGAATGGCACGTAAAAGGGAAATACGCTTCTCTTGGCTGTCTTGTGGAGTGTGTGGGCACTGAAAATATACTGCAATTGGACAGAACAATTCCAGTGCAAATCTTGGACGTGATGAACGATCAGTCTCTTGCACCCTATGCCAGTGATCTCTTGGAAGCTATGTTTACAAATCACAAAGCCCATTTTACTTTGAGTTCTCAAGAAAGCACTTGGATTGACCAGTGGCATGACATCTGGGTTTCTCCTCTTCTAGTAATACTGTGTGAAGGGAATCATGACCAGACTACTTATATAATAGATTACTATTTACCGAAATTGCTCAAATGTAACCCTGACAGTCTCAGCTACATGATTAGAATTCTTCAGGCTTCTGCAGATGCTAATCTAGGTAAGAAAATAAATGCTGTATTTGTAATTATGATTGTGGTTTGGTTTTTTAAAAAAATCTCAGAAATGTGATTTGTTTTTGGTTTTTTTATCTATTATTAAAATTGATTTGGGAGAAAAATTCCAGATGATTATTATTGCTGTTAGTATTTCAAGGTGGAATTCATAATAATCATGCCATGAGCAAAATAATTAATATTCCAACTGTGGGTGCCTTACTGTTCTCCCTACATGCCAAGCTTTGTTACTTTTCAGTATTTTTTTCTACTATTTTTCTGTTCTGCTATTTCTTACACATGTGTGTCCTGTAAGGGCTTCACAGATTCTCTGCTGCAAATATGTGGAGACAAGATTTGTGATTCTCTTGTAGTTTTGGTCATAATTTAGTGTAATTTTGAAATAAGAACTTGAGAGACCTCGTGAAGTCCTATTATCATAGAACAGTGATACAGACAAAGCTTTTTGTAAACAGTGCAATTTAGAACTAATCTATGACAGAAACAGTCTTTTAAGGTTTATGGAGTAAAAAATAAAAGGAGGGGATAAGGGTCGTGTGTTGGAGCTATTGGGAGTTTCTGGCAAGCATTGCAATTAGGACATTGTGTTAAACTATAGTTCCATTTTTCATTTTCTTTAGGCTCTCGCAGTACTAGAGGAGCTCTTGGAGCATTGATGGCCTGCCTAAGAACAGCTCGGGCTCACGGACACCTGGAACTTTCAAACATCATCAGCAGTGGTCTTGTATCCACTGAATGTATAAAACAGGGTCTAGTTCATCAGCACAATCAGGTAAAGGGGCAACTTACTTTGTGCCTTTAAATTAGAAGAATTGCTTTGATCCTAAATACTGTGTCAGCATTGTTTTAAAACAAAGGTGTTATCACAGGCACCTCTAACTCTTTTGTGGCTAATGTCTAAATATCTTTCAGGTTTCCATTGATGCTTTAGGTTTACTTTGTGAAACCCATCGTAGCACGGAAATTGTGTCTGTGGAAGAAATGGAACTAATTCATTTTTATATGATGTACAACTTGAACAGCCAGTCTCCTTCAGTAAGGCAACAGATAGGTTCTTTACTGAGAAAGGTAATTTCAAGCTCTAAAGAATGTCTGATGTCCATATTGTGTTAGTCATATAGATTTTTTTTTTTAAAATAGTAATGAGTATGTCGTGGAGTTGCGCATCTGAAAGAGTCGAAGCTTTAAGACCGGGATTAACTAACTGAATGGTGATAAATCACCACAGGCAAGGATGACTTAAACAAAAAATTTAAGTACAGTAACTTGATCGTGAATGGTAGCAAGTGTTCCTTAACCTGTCAGTGTGTGCATACTTTACCAGTAGCATTGGCAATGTGCCGTAGGAGTAAGCAACGAACCCCGCGTTGTCTTTGTTGTGGGCTAAGAGTGTGCTTTCGGAAGCTTTGCCAGACCTCAGGCAAATTCACGGTCTCTTCATCAGCCTTAGCAACCTGACTTGGAAAACAAGGTAGAGGAATATTAAGGGAGCAGCATGACGTGTGGCTGTGCTACTACACTCTGCAGGGACCGAGTATATTAACGCTGTGGGAGTTGCCAAGGTCACATGTAGGTCATGGTAGAAGGATATGGATAAAATACTTATATGGTTTCCTCATAAAAATTGTTTTGGAAGATATTAATGGCAAAGGTAAGTTGTGTGGAAGGAAACAATAATTAATCAGAAATGGGGGAAAAATGAAGGAGTAGGTTTGTCGTGAACAAAAGAGAAGTCCGTCTCTTTCCAGTCTTGCCTGGTGCAGACTGAGGAATATGAGATGGAAAAATGGTGTTAGAGTGTAATGAGAAAGGAAATAAAACTAGTAGGTAGTAAAAGAGCTGGGGGAAGAACTCTTTGAGGTGTGTCAAGCTCTATAAGAGGCACTGATGCTATAAAAATGTATATGCTTTAATTGAGCTTGCTTTAAGTAGAGGAACTTATGTGCCACAGAAAATGGGGGGGGTGGGAGGAGAAGACTAGGCATGAATTTAAGGAGGAAGGTGGAAGAAGATTTTGAAGGTGCAGAGGGACGAGAAAAAGATTTGTCATGGGAGAGAGAGCAGAAAACTTGGTTTTGGAGTGGAGAGAGATGGATCTATTGTGTGTTAAATTGTATGCAAAATTTAAAAAATGGTCTGGAAAATAAGCTGAAAATCCCCCTTTCCCTTAATTAACTGTCAATGTTTCTTGTCTTACCTGTGTTTTACTTTTGTTTTGAAAGTTATTTTGTAGGATACAAGAAAGTTCCCAGGTGCTTTATAAACTGGAGCAAAATAAAACCAAGCAAGAGTTATTTGAAAGCTCAACTAAAAGGCATCCTTCGGAGATTTTGCAGCAATATAAAGTAAGTTAGACTGCTAGAGATACAGATATGAGAGGTGGGAAAGTGTTTCTGAAAGATAGTTCATTGGTCTTGAGAACACCTCTGTGTTAAATTAGTTAGGCAGTGTCTGTGTTAGGAAATAGTTCAGTGCAGAAGGAAGAACCCTGGGAAGCGAACCAGTGCTGAGGACCTTGTCCACTCTGTATACATTTATACAAGTTAATTTTTACTGAATGTGCTGTTTTCTCATGAACTGAGTGCCCATTAGGATTTGGAGGGTATCTTTAAGGTTAATTTTGTGCAAAAGCAATAAAGGTTATTACCTGCTTCATGATGTGAACTGAAACAGCAATTAAGTGAGAAGTGACTTGGAGATGTACCCCCAATCTAAATTAAAATGTTCAGGTAAATGCCCTGTCAGCTGCTGGCAGTTCAGGAGCAAGTTTTAAATAATGTGCGTTACTTGGGCTTGGAGTAGAGATCAGTTGAGCTTCAGCTTTTTTTCCTAGCTCTCCAGAATGATCAGTGAGAGAAGGAATGACAGCTTCAGCACAAAGACCTTCCACGTAAAGACTTCTCCATTTGTCCTGTTTTTCCCATCTGAAAGCTCACATAATCAGTTTCTTTGTGTTAAACTTGTTTCTTCGTTTGAGTTCTGCTTTTTTTTAATTGATTTCCAAGATTTTGATACAATGGTTGTATTTTTCTTGGAGTGTGGAAGGGAAACTGTTTTTAAGAAAACCCCACAAATTATTGTCCAGCCTTCACTGTACTCTGGGAAACAAGAAATTTGTCAGAGCTCCCATTCTTCCGAAATTAACTATAAGGCCGTAATTTTTGGGGTAACACGTAAAGTAGAATGTTCTGAATTCAGTTACTTAGACTTTTGGTTTTAGGGCAGCAAGTAAACTTGAAATTTTTTCTTTGTGATTTTCAGGATTTCATGTCATCTGTATGTGACAGACTTTTTGAGGTACTGTTTCCTGGTTCTTCACATCCAACCAGATTTTCTGCACTAACTATTTTAGGATCAGTAGCAGAAATATTTTCTGTTCCAAAAGGTGAGAAGCCTAATTTATAACCTGTAGGAATGGGAGGTATCGGAGAAGATTCTTTTATGCCAGAGAGTGATTTTTCTGTTGAAGTAAACCAGTATTCTTAGTCCTTTATTTCTGTGGCATTTCCTGTGTCTCTTTTTGTTTTACCTGAAGAAAGTATAGTAAGTTTTATCAGAAAATGGAATGTTGAAGTAAATGCAAATACTTACAGCCTGTTGAATATCTTCCATAAATTGTGGTTTTCTTGCGTAGCCTGTTTTCTAGCAAGGTTTTTCAATAAATTATTGTGAAGAAAACTTCTGGACAACTTTCAATGTATTTGATAACTTTTATCCCCTTTTCCTCTTCTAACATCTTGAGAATAAGTAACATTGAGGCCTCAAAAAGTCTTGTTTGAAGAGGCTGGCATATCCTCATATTACTATAGTATAAAGGAACAATTTAAATGGACAGTTTATGATGTTGCACTACTGTTATTTTAAATTTTTTTCCTGATATTATGATAACCTCAATTCAAAAGGTACTAGTTAGAGCCCTGAAGTATTGATGGTCTTGCTAAATCTTGTCTCTGGATCATATGGCCAACATGAAAGTATGTTTTCAGTCCTAAATTGCAACTTTTTTTTTTAAAGAGATGAGACATGAGATATAAATTGATTTTGAGATGGAGGAAAAAATGTCTTGTTGATAATCTGATAAATCATAAACCCGTTAATTTTATTATTATGGATTTTTGGTGTATTGTTGCTGCTTTCTTTTTTTCAATAAGTTTTATTCAGAGTTTATAATTGCACTTTTAGGATTTCAGAAGCCTGATATTACTTCTATAAATGAGATTTAGCTGCTGTGGTGCCCTGTGCTGGAGTGTGGTGCACTTGTTTACATCTTAAAATAGCTGACTTCTTTACAGCATTAGGTTAGTTGCCAGAAGTCATGGCATCTAAATTAAAAGCAAAAAATAGTAATGGCTTCCATTTTGGGCAATTATTCCTATGACAAAACGAACCCCCAAACGCACTTTTTGTGAGAGAAATTATTTTCTAGCATTACATATTTACAGGAAAAGTAATTTTTAATTGAAACTAAGATAAGTGTTATCTGCAATGCTGAATTTTGTGTGAATAAATGGGATTCTGTTTTTGGCAAGAAGTTACCTTCTGTATTACTGAAAGTAGTTTTTTGGATATGGTAACCTGTTTTTTTTCAACAGTAAACATAGCAATTTTAAAACCTATTAAAAGAAGAAAACAATACTAAAATGTTTTAGCTGCAATTTTATTTCAATGCTTTTTTTAGTACAGCTAAGCAAAATGTGAGTACAGTGCTTACAGGCATTGATTCCTTTGAACAGGTCAGGCACAAGTTTTTCAGTTGGATCAGGAGATTGATTCTACTCGTGTCCAAACTTTGATCCAGTGTTTTGCCAGTACTTTTGAGGAAGTAAAAGTTCTGGCATTTGGGCTTTTGATGAAACTACGTGATGTTGCATTTCGTTTACAGGTATGTAATTAAAAAGTGTATTGTAAAGGGAGTAATTTTATGAAAGGTGAATGATCTGTATTATACCAAGTACTTGTGTTAAGTACAAAGCATAATTCCTGACAATTAGATGTTGATCTAGATTGCCTGCAGTTGTGTCCATCACCAGCATCCTCTATGTATTTTTACACAGCTTCTGCTCATACTAGAGGAGGGTTGTTTCACTAATCCGTGAGGGAATTTGGGAAGTTCCCTGGGTATGACTAGTAACTATCAGAGAAATAGTTGATGCAGCCTTTTGGCTTAGCTGACTTTCCTTTGTACATGATTGAGGTGTTTTTACTTGGTTATTTTGTATTTTAAGAAGTTGGGCTTTGTGTTTCCTTTCCTTTCTTTTGGTCTCAGATTTCACTATAGAATTGTAGAATCCTTTCAGCTGGAAAAGACCTCTAAGATTGAGTACAGGCATTAACCTACCACTGCCAATCCCACCACTAAACGGTATCCATAAGCACCTCATCAAAATGTCTTTTAAATACCACCCCGGGTGGTGACTCCACCACCTCCCTGGGCAACCTGTTTCAGAGCTTAACAAGCCTTTTAGTGAAGAAGTTTTTCCTTATGTCCAACCTAATTATCTGATTTGTCTTTTTTTTTTTTCTTCGACATTTTTCCCTTTGACTCTATACTGACTTTTCTATTTATTACTTCATGAAAATGTCTTTTTAAATTCGTAAGTACTGGTGAACAAATACTGCTCCTGATCAACTATACTTCTCTGTTTGTTAGCAGGTAAAACACAGTATTTTGGAAAAAATGCCCCAAAGCCTAAAACCCCAAACCATCCTACTGTGAAGCGCAGTGTGTTTCATTATTGCTTTATAAACGACTGTCCCCATCCTTAGTATATTTGCAGTTTTATCTTTGCTAAATAGATAAACATGCATGTTTTGAGTGGAAGGGGATCACTGTACAAAATAAGTGTTTACTAAGAAGTATGTCCAGCAGACTTCCTGAAAAGCAGGTTCTTAGATTCCAGGGCGCTAAGTAGCTTAGTTAAGTCAATATAGAAACTCAGTAAAATGAGCAATATTGTGTTTCTTTCAGGATTCTGAAAATCTAGCTCTCCTATTCCAAGCAGCAATGGAGCTTAGCACAAGTACCAAGCCATACGATTGTGTCACTGCTTCATATTTGTTGAACTTTTTAGTACATCATAAAGGACTACAGCATATTTGTTTAGGAAAATGGGTTGAGCATAACACCCAGATAGATGAAAGCGCATCAGTGAGTACAGTGGAGAAGAACACTTTAGCAGGTAAGCTTTCGGGGAAATGAACCCTCAAGTTTTTTATACTTACCTGAAACCTTTCTGCTTTTCCTTAAGGTTTTTGATAGAAGGCATAATGAATAAGAGATGCTTATTTCTAATGGGGCTTTAAGGATATTTTGTTTTGCTGTTAAGAAGCTGGATGCCTTAGTAAGACCTTGGTCGAGTCCTGTTCATGTTGAGGCTGTTGAACGTTCTTAGAAGATGACTTTTGCTAATATTTTGATCAGAGAGAAAGTGACATTGAGGCCCTGGTAGCTAGCCTGATGATGCTGTGCATGTGAAGTGCAGGAAAGGAACCTCTGCTTCCACTAAGAGCTCGCTCACCCAGAGCAAAGGCAGCTGTAGTTGGTCTATGTTATGTTCCAGCATCTGATATTTACAGTGCTGCCCCTTGGAGCTCTGTTTGCTTGGAACTGTTTTTCTGAGTGACTTTCAATCACAGAGTCACTGAATCACAAAAGGGTAGGGGTTGGAAGAGACCTCTGGAGATCCTCTAGTCCACCCTCCCCGCCCCCAAAACAGGTTTACCTAGAGCAGGTTGCACAGGATCATGTCCAGGCAGGTTTTGAAAGTCTTCTAAGAAGGAGAGTCCAAAACCTCTCTGGGCAGCCTGTTTCAGGGCTCGTCACCCTCAAAGTAAAGAATTTTTTCTGTATGTTTAGATGGAACTGCCTGTGTTCCAGTTTGTGCCGATTGCCCCTTGCCCTATCACTGGGCACCAACGAAAAGAGACTGGCCCCATCCTCTTGATACTCGCCCTTTAGTTAGAGAAGCATTGAGAAGATACCCTCCTGTCTTAGCTCTTCTACAGTAATTAGGCTTCGTTCACATGTGGAATATTTTTCTTTGCTTTAGTGCCTCTGGCTGAAAGCTGAGAGGCTATCAATCTGGAAGGTTCGGCAAATTCATCAAACAGACTTCCCTCACCTTTTGTAATTTGCGATAAAACTAAAATATTTTGTAATAAAATACTGGATGTAATTTGTAGTAATCTCACTCCTGTATAGTTTTTGATGCCATTATTGGCTTCTCTGATGGTGCCTGTTAATACTTTTCTTCATATGCAGTGAAATCATGATCTTTTTTTGTTCTGATGGCCATAAATGAGGCAATTGCATGGGTAACCTCGTGTCTCATTGTTTTAGAGTATTTTCTGTTGTTAGTTATCTGTAGTTCATTATTTGGGTCTATAATTCATTCTGAATCTTATACTGAGTACATAAAATTATAAATTAAATAGGCATGTGTGTCCTTGAAATCTGGACAGGTTCTTTAGTGGCTACTTAAGATTCAAATATTTAACCTTAAATTTTGGTCTTTAAAATTCTGCTGAACTGTTTATTAACTTGTCTCTGAAGGCAAAGTGTGACTCTCAGTGTGTGATAGGTTAACTGCTTTAGACTTTGTTGTGAGCTGCGGGCTGGTTTTGAGTAACGGATCTGGGCTGTGCTTTTCACAGCTGCTGATTCAGGCAGACTAAATCGACTGTAACAAATATTGTTGGAATTTATGTAACTGAAAATGAACAATAGCTTCTATTTAAATGACGGAAAAGGTGAAAAATGTAAACAAGGAAATTGCTGTGCATTTTACCATTTAGTTGTGTAAACAGTTTATTCCTGTTTCTTCAAAGCAGCTTTGTTTCTTAAAAATACTATGTATGTATGTATCCTATAAATCCGTGCTTGTTAAAATTTCAGTTATCAAGCTGTTGTTGGTGAATGTTGAAGAAGAAATATTCCAAGCGAAGAAGTCTCTGCTTCGAGCGGCAGCATCGTTCCCAATGTATGGGAGAGTACATTGTATAACTGGGGCTTTGCAGCAATTACCTTTAAAGTAAGTAAAACGTACTACTAAATATCAAGTCTTAACCCCGTGTGTAAGCCCAGTGGAAGAGCTGCTCAGGAGAACATAAATGCATACGGTGTTATTTGTAATGAAATCCAGTACCTGGGGCTTTTAGAACACTTGCTGGCTGCTGCACTGTGTAGCTAGCTGGTGGGTACTTTCCTTTCTGTGTCTTAATCTTAGGGTTTTTCAAACTGTACTTTGTTTATAGTTTTCATAAATAGTGTTGCAGAAGTGTTAGTAATTTCGATTCTTCCTTTTCAAAACAAAATTATTTTTAATCCGTGTTGTGCTTTGTTTGTGATTTTTGGTTGGTTTTTGTTTTGTTGAAGAAACTTGACATTGGTAGCTGAGTGGAGGGAAATGGTGGCCAGGCTCATCCTGATGTCATACAAACTCTCTGCTGTAGTATCACCGGTAGTGCAGAGCTCATCACCGGAGGGTCTTATTCCAATGGATAGTGATTCAGGTAAAGAAACAAACAAACAAAGCCCCAAAAGAATTCTGTTAAAATCTGAAGTTCTGTTTGTCTGCAATTCAGAACTAGAGCTAGCACCCGTCTCAATTTATCATTTTATGTCATAGTCTTAAGGCACTCTTAACTTCTGGTAGAGAGAGGTTCTTTTGACTTCTGCACTCAGAACCCCTCACATTTGCAGATTATCTTGTTGCACCTGTTTCAAAACAGATGACTCTAAAGTCCAGTTTTCTTTTTTCGTTAGTCTTTTTTATTTTAAGTGCTAAAAGTTTTCTTTTGTACTTATATACTAAAAATCAGTTGCATTTGTTTAAAGAATTGGAAGTAACAAACAAACCTAATGCTTCTCTTGTTTAATATGTAGAAAGTGCAGATCGTCTGCAGATGATTCTGCATGAAATACAACCACAGGACACAAATGACTATTTTATGCAAGCAAAAATCTTGAGAGAACACTGCAAAGTAGAGTCTGAAAAGCTGTTTGACCACAGGCCAATGGAAAATATTTGCACAGAAATGAGAGGTAAATCCAATGCTGTATTTGTAATTAAATCAAGATATTCTTTATAGAGCAGGCGTTTTACATGGGTGATCAAAATTGGAAGTTACTTGCTCCGTGTAATGTTTCAGTTCTTCACTAAATCTGTCAGAAGGTCGTTATTCACGGGCATGGTTTTAAAGAGTAAGTCACTGTTTCTGAAAGATTGTGGTTAATGTCTTTTAGAGCACAAGTGCAAATGAGTTGTTTTGATACTGGCCCAGATTCTATTGCCGTAACTGCGCTGGGCAGGTAATCTTTAACACCTTTTCTGTCAAGCAACGCTTTTAATGTGTTTCTTGTTAAAAGGTTTTAGCGTGTTTTCCCTTTCCAGTGTACACAAGAAGAGAGGAGATCATGCAGTAAAACTTGTTGCGTGGAATTACACAAGCAGAAGCAGTTTGAAAGATTCCAGTGCTAAAATGTTAGATAGCATTTAGTTTATGCAAACTCTTAAAGTCTTAAATATTTGTACTTTTTTTCCTCACCTGTTTTTTCCTATGTTTAAAGTAGTTTTGGTTGGGCCGTATGTTTTCTTTCACCCAGTCTGTACACGTGTTCAAGTGGCTCGGTGACCACCAGATGGGGATGTTGTGTTAGAAACGTCATGTCTGTGCCAGGCTCTTCCTATGGGGGCACCTGGGTTAAAACCCAAGTGACATACAGTGAATGATGGATTGATGATTGACGTGGAGTTCGTTGGAGTCTGGCTCCAAAATTGTAGGTGTTTGTATAGTTCGGTGTACAGACGAATACCAATTGTGACCAAAAAGACCTGTACTCTTTAAAATAGCACTTTCCTTGTAAAATGGTGTACTGCTGCCGTTTCCAAGTGCAATAAAGTGCAGTGAGTGTTCAGGAGTGGTAGCAATTAAGGTCAGCAAAACTGAATTTTCTTTTGGGTTAGAAACTTCAGAAATTTTTTTTGTAGTTAATTATGTTTTGTAAGAAGATCAGGCTAAATGAAGTTTGAATTACAAGTCTACATCTGAGAATCTTGATTTACACTATTATATTTGGGTTTTTCTTTTTTTATTTTTAAGGTAAAGAAAGGCAAACATGTGATGTCACAGCTCAAATGGTTCTTGTCTGTTGCTGGAGAAGCATGAAGGAAGTATCTCTGCTCCTAGGGTCACTGTGCAAGCTTTTGCCTTCACAGGCTACACCTGAAGCATCCGATGGGTTGATTACTGTAGAACAGGTAGGGAAGTAATTTTTATTATATAACCTGCAGTTTCTTTTGAGGTGGTGATGGACAGGAAAGGCGGTTTTCAGAAAACTTTTTTTTTCTTAAATCTACATTCTGTATAGGAAAATTTTTTTTAATTTATTTTTATCACCATGTTCTTATTATTTTCTCGACTTATTATGCTTGGTTAACAGTCCACTTTTTGATAAGTTGGTGTTCAGAAGGCGTGACTATAGTAGTAAAATAAAAGTGAGGAAATTGTTATACATAACTGACAAACTCAAGGAATATTCTTTCTAATTTTATTGGGTTATTTATAAGAGGTATGCTGTGTTTAGGGCTACCAGCGCTTCTCTCCCCATCTGTATCTTTCTCTCTCTTTTGGTATATATTAGGCATTAAGTAGAGTTGCTAAAAATCTTCTAAATTGACTTCATATTCAGAGTGTCTTTCATTTCATTTTGAACTGTCTGTGTTGGGATTTACTTAAAGCTCTTCATTAGTCCAACTTCATAATCAAAAATTCTGAAAATCAAACATGCTGACTAGTCATAGTCTTGTCCTCCATGGGAGGCTGAATTACAAATAATTTGTAACGTGACTCTTTTTCCTCCCATTTTTTTTTTTGATTTAAGAGATGAGAAATGTTAATATGCCATCTGGGCCTCTTGTAGAATGTTGAGTGCAGTGTTTACGAGAAATTAGATTACCACAGGCATTTATTTGGGAAATATTTTGTGTTTATTAAGTTTCTGTTTTTAATTGATGACCTTTTCATTTCCATATGGTTTCAACAAAACTAGTCTCTACATGGAAGATGGAAATATGCGAGACACTGCTTTTTAACCTCTTTTTCTTTCCAACAGAAAATACTTATTTTTTTCCTTAGGTGTTAGAACTTCTCATCTTGAAATAAATAGTAGTATAATGTACTGCCGATCTTAATTCTTATCTGATGATGTGATGCCATGGAAGTAATGTCAGTACCTTTATTCTTGCCTTGTCTCTCGCTTTCACATTTTCTTCTGGTTAACAGCTGTGCTTGTATTGTTGCAGAGGTCTGGAGGGTAGATGAGAGAAAAGATAAGCATTTCCATCATTATGTTCCTTAATCTGCTCCAAGTCAGATAGGAATTGGTATTGGAGAATGAGTCAGCTCTAACTGTAGTATCACTGTCTTTATTTAGAAAGCTGACATTAGTAGTTGCCCTTTCAGAAATCCTGTTATTAAGCAGCATATCTTGTTTTCCTGTAAATGCCTCACTAGATTCTTCATGCTTCTGATGTTTTCCTGTAAAAAATCCAAAATATTTGCATTCTCATTTGAAGAAGGCAAATTGATGAGTTTGAAAAGCTGATTTTCCTGAGGCTTGCAAAGAAATACACAAGGAAATTGGCTGACTGTATACCAAATATTATAGGAAGAAGCAGGAACATTTTCTCTGGCATTACTCTGCTCTACAAAAAAATAACAAAAAAAGGTGCATTTCTTCACAAGTGACTAGAAATGTCAATACTATAACTGTTGTGCCTTCAAAACTTTTTGGTATCGACAAATAAGAGAATTGGTTTGTGATATCTTATGCACGTAGAGATTTCCCTTAAAGCTGCCCATTCTTCTTCTTTATTGTTTAAGTATTATAAGAGATTTAAGAATACAGAGTGGAAAAACTCAAGTGAAACTTTCTTCATTTTGCCTTGAGTCAGGGCTCAATAATTGTTGAGAAAAATCTGGTAGCACCACTTGTAACAGCATAACACAGAACGGCCAAAGCCTTCCTCATCTCGTACCTTGCGTCATGTCTAGGTCAGTAACTGTGTTAAAAGGTACCTCATGGGATCGGTGTTATTGTCACAATTTATTCACACAAGAGATCCCAGGAAGTGTTGAAAATTTGCACACAGTCTTGATTGGTTTTGTCTCCTTTTTAAATTGAGTGTGCATTTGAAAAGACAGTGTCTCAGTGCTGGTCCACACTGAGGAGTGGCGCAACAGAACTGTGCTTCTTGGTGGGCAGTCGCGTTAACTAAGCTACTTGGGGCACTAATTCTTGATTCCTCTTTGTAGCTGTTCCTGCTCCCTATTGTGCTATGTACCTAGGTAGGAGAAATGGGCAGAGGGGTTGCTCTTGTTCAGTATTAGGAAGTTGGGACAATACCAAATTTGCACTGTCTTTGTATTTTGAGTAAGAGTTTGGGTTTGCATGGCATTTGAATGCCGCTGTGCACACTGACTATGACTTCTTCAGCTCCTTGAGGCAGAGGTGCACGTATAGAGGAGTCTCTAAATACTGTGCTTGATTTGGCAAGCTTCAAAGCCTGAGCCATTTTGCAGTGGCCAACTTTGCCTTTAAAAACAGCTGTAGGGAGGAATTGCTCTGTTTGAATACATACTCTACCTTTCATTTTTATCTGACCCTTGAACTCCAGAGGTTGTAGGCTCAATGCTTTGCCTGTTGAGACATTCAATACAAAAAACATGTCCGTGTAACCACCAAGTGATGCATAATGAAGAGTCTGTGCTGATTTTTGTCATATGACCTGCAAATCATGAGGCAGTGCACCAAGCCTGAAGGAACTTCTAGCTCTTCCTCAAACTCCTATTTATCTCACCTTTGAAGTTTTAAGATGATTTGAGGAGATAAGCTTGCCAGAACTGTGTACCACAGTGAAAAGAAACAGGCCGCAGAAGTAAAGACTTAGTGCTGTCCCAAGACCAGGGGTTCTCCTTGCATTAACCCAACAGTCAGGACAGAGCTGCTCTGAGCCCTTGCGGTGGAACACTGAAGTACACAGAAGACTTAAGTACTGAGGATCCTCAGTACTTGCTACTTATTTGTACCACAAGTGCAAAAATGTGGCTCCTGTTGCTGCTTTGAAGTTTATTCTATTCAAGGAAGAATTTAAAATAAACTCCAAACCCACCAGAAAGCAACCTCTCCCTACTTGTTAATGTAGTCTCCTCTGGTGTTCAGTATGATTGTCAGTAGCTCACTGGCTACTGGTTGTTTCTGTGAGGTGCTTTTGCAGTCTTTTAAGGGTTTAAAGCCATCCTCTCCTAATGCTTTGGAGGAGTACCCTATAGAATATAGGACTAGTTTAGTGACACCTTATTGCCAGGAAGATATGCAGTCACAAATGTGCCAGAGCAGTTCTGAAACCTCGTATACGGAATTTATATCTTGAATACTGAGATTCTTGGTCTCAGCACCAAGCGTGGCCCTGTACATTGTTGGTTGTCACATTAGTAAGACTAACCTGGTGTATTCTAGGTTTTTGGCCGAGGTGATCCAATGTACTTAAGATATTTGCTCCCTAGGCTGTTTTTGAATATTTTAAATTGAACCAGGGCATTATTTCCTGTGCAGGCAAAGTTGGTAAGGTCACCCTTTATTACAGTTGCTGTGGATCTCACTGGTGTCGTAGCAAATGTCAGTTCAATGACTTGTTACCCATCCTAACGTACAAAGTACTGCTCTTATGGCGCAGGGAAGTTGGACACTGATGAATGACATGATGCTGTTAGACGAGAATCCGTGTTCATGAGCTTCCGTAAGGACAGGATCAGGCCTATTTCACTGGTGAAGACTTACGGCAGTGCTTTTTCTTCAAACTCAAGCCTATGAGTGGAAACTAATATATCAGAGTTCCATTTGAAATAAGCTTCAGTCAATGTGGCTGTTGCAAAAAGGTCAGAAATATAAATAGTGTAAAAAAAAAAACAAAACAAAAAAACAAAACAAACAAAAAACAAAACAAACCGCAACTAAAACAAAACCATAAAAACCCTGTATGAATTACTCCAAAAACATAAGGAACAGGAACAATAACTTGATTTGCATGTGTATGATTTCCTTGGTTTGTATTTGTTTAGACACCTGGAGAGCTGCTCTGTCTGTGGGTCAGGTCCTTCTGAAAAAAGGACACTTATTCTTGCTTTTGGGCTAGAAAACTGAAACATAAGTTAAATAAAACTGAGTGGATTTTAAGCTAGTTTAGCTCGAATATCTCCAGGTATTGTTTGTTTCACATTAGGTGGGTTTTAGCTGCAGGAAATAATAGGTAGACTTCATCTTCATATGTTTTAATTACTGGAATCTCATTGCTTGGGTAATATGAATTGCTTAACAGTAGGATGGAAAAACGTATAGCTATAGGTGGTGATAACTTCTCTGACATTTTAATTTTTTGTCACACTACTACAGTAAGTTCTCTTATAAATAACAGAATAACCAGAGTTTTACCAGAAACTTGACATGATTTTATGCATAGTTTTATATAAAAGCTTTGAGGAACCTTTTGCTGAAGAATTCCTAGGCAAGTATTCCTGAAGGAAATCTTGCATAATAGAATTAAGTGCTCTGTGTTTTAAACAAATTGTATTGGAAGTTTGATTTAGACCTTGAAAGTTGATAATTGGATAAAAAATAAAAGTTTAGTGTAGCATTTGACTTTTTGCGACTTTTAAATGCAGCTCCTGTACAACATGGGTTTTGGTTTAAAATGGTTTCCAATAGTCAAAGAAAATTACGCAGAGTCTTAGAACCTTTAAAATAGCTAAGGCAAATTTATTTCCTTTTGGCACCATGTTTGAAGTTTGAGTTTCTTACCTTTCTCAGATATTTTTGTAGGTGGGTGTTCCTGATGTTACGATTTAGTAGCTATTTTCTTTGGGATTTTAGATAAGAGTGAAAGCAACAAGGATTCTAAGGTTGTTTCCTCTGAAAATCAGTTATCCATTTCTTTTCTTAAAACCTGCGTGTGTTCCTCTTGGACAAATAGCTAATTTTATGTCCTTATTTTTTTTTTTGGCATTTATTAAAGCATTATCTCTTTAACCCGAAAAACTGAGTATAATATTTGTTATCCTTGAAGTAAATTGAGTTTTTATGATAGGACTTCTAGTTGCTTTTTGCTTTTGCCAGTGGCCTTTCCAGCCAGGGAAAAGATTGCTGCTTTTAATTGCAGAAGTGTCTTGCATATATAAATGAGTTGTCTATGTATAATTACAAGTAGTTTTTTTTTTTTAGGTTAAAAATATTGGAGATTACTTTAAACATCATCTACTGCAGTCGAGGCACAGGGGTGCATTTGAATTGGCATACGCTGGCTTTGTGCAACTTACGGAAATGCTTTCCAGGTACAAGACGGGCAAATTACTGTGTTTTTAATATAATAATTTTACCAAACTCTGTCGTTGATCCTGAAACTGACTGTGCAAGCAGATCCTTGGTTTCATGTGGATTTTATTCAAGTTTGGTGTAGGCGTGATTATGATGTTAGTGACATGACATCTGTGACTTGGACCGCAATACTCGGCATTTAGAGATGGTGCTTAGGCATTGAAAAATGATACAAATATTTAATGCTTCCTGCATTTTTCTCCATGTCTGTCTCAAATGCTCTTGGGAAAAGCAGGAGTGTAGAATTCTTCCCCCTACCTTCCTTCCCCAGCCCTTTATGAAAATGAATGCCAGACTTTCGGTTTCAGCCAGAGTGTTTTCTTGGAAACTTGTATTACTTGTCGCTGAGTTGTGTATTCTGACATTTGGAAGACTACCTGGCAGTGCATCACAAGATGTGATATGCAATCTTTTTATTTCATTTTTTTCTTTCCCCTTATAACTTTATACTTTCCTAGAAAAACTAAATGAGCAGAATTGTCCCAAGGCCTGGGCAAGAGCATTGGAATTTCCATTACGTGCTTAGTTACCTATTTGAAGTGTTGGTAATGTTTTTGTGATATATAGTGATTATATCATATCCAGTTTTCAGTAAGACAGATCAGAATCTCCGCTGACTTTGTGGGTTTTGGTGTATGTTTTTTATTTTTTAATGTAGTTTTTGGAAAGGCCGGTCAAATGTTTAATTTGAAGTACGTGTATTTTCACACCAATGCCAGGTTAAGTAACCAGTGTTACCCTTTTGCCCCAGATAGACCAGTGTATCTTGTTTATTTCTGATGGGTGTGAAGGAAACAATTAGGGATAGTTTTGTACAGATCTCAGGGCTAATATCTGTATTTAAAATGAAGGAGAAAGGAGACTGATATGGGTGGGTGACTGATATGGGTCTGAGCATCATGAATTCTTTCTTTTTAACCTGCTGCAGCTGAGGGGCTCCATCCAATCCAAACTGGCCCGCCTCTCTCCATAGCTGCCAGGCTCACAACCAGCCTTGAAGCATGTGGACCAGCATCTATATTAACCTGCTGCTGCATCTGCAGATACTGGAGGTGAAGGCCTTGATCCGTTAGATATAATGGCAGAAAAAGAAAGAAGGAACAAACATACCTGAAACTTCTCTGGTAGATCAGTTTTACTCTATTTAACTCAGCTTTTAAAAGAAATTTAAAAGCAACTTACAGTAATGTACAGCTTAAACAATACCTTGTTGAACAGAATTGAGCTCAAGACCTACAGAAGCATCCTTGATGCTTTAAATCATTTTTTTTTCTGGACACCCAGTAAAAAATCTGTTACTAAGACTGTGCCAAATGCCTTTCCCATGCTCTTATGAAAGATTCTGGTTGAACATGGTCCTTCGCTTTTATAGCCAAACGTTTTCTTAAAAGTATATGCTGGAATATTTACCATCTGAACTTGCTTTTAGCTATACAACCCTTAAATGCTAGTCTTTATAAAAACCAATAGCAGACTGACTTCTAGACAGAGCAATAGTATTCAGACCTGTCTGAGTTAGTGGTGAAAGAAAAATCTTTCCTCCACAGAGATTTCTTATGAACCTGATGAAATTTGATCTCTATCTTGACATTTAGATGTAAATTGCTGAGTCTGCTCGAAGTGTGCAAGTTACAGTTCTTCCTTTTCCCTGTTCATATTCCTTCTGGGGGTGTAATGCTCCCTTTGTCATGCCTGCTTGATACTGTCTGCAGCTGCACCTTCAGTTACAAAACAAGCAACATTCACATCAATGAAATAAGCAGTGGGACTTTAGGAAAATATTTTCCTGTCATAGGCCCTGACAAATTACAAATACTCATTTGGTCTGATAAAGTGATGGTTAAGGAAAGTACCGAGAGGCCTCTGGGCATCTGGTTTAAACTTGAATTTCCTGAAATCCTTATAAATACCCAAACAATTTTTCTGTTCCAAATGGTGTTTTCCCTGTTGTGCTTTTTGTTTTACTTAATGAAATTTCTCTGAGAGAGCAAGTAGAGTATGAGGAGTTTGGAAACCTCACAGTCATGGTGTTGAATAGCTATGGCTATAGTGCTTTGCTTCGCTAAAGGTGCAGAATGTAATGGGAAAGTTTAGGAAGAGTTATGTCACACAACACACTGTGTTTATCTAGGAATAATGTATTTTGAACATTTTTAAGTGGTCAATTTGGAACTTAAACTTGCTGTACACGATTTTATATACATGGAGCAAGCTAGGAGCATATCATATAGTTTTCTGGTAAACTGTAATGATAAAGAAAACCCCTTCTTTGACTTTACACTGTTTAATCTAGTATCAGTGGAAATTATGCATCTGCATCTAGTCATTGTCTGATCTTCTGTAATATTTCTGTTGGGGAACTGGGTGTAGACCCTCCTAGTCCTTCGCAGTAAACTGCTTCTGAATTATTTTGTTGCTGTGAAGTAAGTGTAACTCTTTGCCATCTGAGGCCCCTATAGTCTGCTAGCCAGACTGCTTGTAAAATTTAAAAAGAATGGGGGGACTTTTGAGTGAAATTTTGAGACCATCCAAGGTTCTCTTTGCTCTGCTTTACCGCTAGAGAAGCTTCAACACAGCGCCTTTCTCAACGCACCTATAGGATTTGGAAAATCTTGTTTCATTTAGAGCAGATGCTATCACAAGGAGGATGCAAGTGGAAGGGCTTTGTAATTTCAGATAGACATGTTCTAGGGTGACTTATACCTTGAATAGTGATGTGCTTCTGAAGCTAGGTTCTCATCTCCTTATTTTCCTGAGAAGTGCCAGGGGCAGTGTGGAGACGGGCTTTATAAAAAAAAAAATAGGAATCGTATTACTTCTATGAAGAAGAATAACACTGCAAGTCTATTGAGAGAGGAAAAATGGTGAAAGAATACCCCTTTTTCCCCAGATAGGGACTGATTGCAGTGACTGGAAACACTGAGTTCTGGATATACCCGTGTAGAAAATGCTTCTGGTCACGTGCAGTTTATGCCACAAACCACTGACACCCAGAAAGGCCGAATCCAAGATCGACCCTTTGTTCTTAACATGCCGCTAACTTTGGATAGGAGAAAATACAGTCGTCTGGGTTAGAGAGAGGGGTTTAGCCTTTGCTTTGGCTTGCCAGGCTTTTTGTCCTCATTGATTCTGACCACAGAAAGGATTTTAGGCATGTATGAAGTTGTTATAACCAGCAGACAGAGAAATTTGTAGAAAAATATTCACTGTAGTGCATCGTAAGTAATTTGCGTATCAAGTTACTGGGTTATATTTTAATTATCAATGCTGTTTGTTTGATCTGTTAAAAATTACTATTTCATTCTGGAAAATGACATTTGAGCTTGAAACTACCATTTTTACATAGTAAAGCTTCATTATTCTTAAAATTTAGGGCCACCTGCTTCCTAAGACAATATTCTTTTTGCCAGACCATAAGGAGATGGAGCTGCCAAATATAAGGGAGTAGTCATCTCCATTGCAAAGTCAATAGTCTCTAATGTTTCTAACTTTAAAGCAATAACTCTTTAACTTTTTTTTTTTTTTAAAAAAGGTGCCTTGGTGGGTGACTGGACAAGGTGGAATTACTTGTGGCAAGATCAAAGCAATACATTTTTAAGGGAGTCTGAAGTTTGATTTCAGTATATTTTTTTTCCTCTTGCCTCTACTACTGAAAGGGGAAAAACTCCTTCACTTAAGAATAAAATATTCAGTATGCTGTGTAACAGCTTCTGAGTATTAATGCTTTACTTTGGCTGTGGTGCAGGAAGAACACAATGTGAATGTGTCTTGCGGGATGTTTAATGCTAAGATAACATACTGAAGAGAGACGAACACTGTTCTTTGCATGACTAAATTCAGACATCTAAATTCTGCTTAGCTAGAGCAGTAAGAGCAGGCACAGACATGATCACAAGTAGTAGCTGTTGCAGTACATGTTGACATGGATGAAGAACACTGAAGTAGAGTCCAGCTGCAGAGACCCACAGGGGAGATCCATGAGAAGTTTTGTGAGGTCTCAACCCTAGAATTACCTCCTCCTTGTGTACCCAAAAGCGAGCAAAGGAGCACATCCTGAAAGTCAGCAGGGGAAGCTAATTATCAGCAACAGAAACAGAAAAATCCAAGAAATGAGAACTTGCTGTTAGTTTCCAAATTAATTTGATTGCTTCTGTCACCTGCTTGGGGCAGGAAGTGCCCTTCTTTTATGCTGTGGTATGAGGTGACGTACCCCTTGTGAAAGCCGTGTTTCTCGCATTCCGGACTGATGGTTTGCATGCTGGCCACTGTTTTGAGGAGCTGCTGCCCTTGAAAAAGTGAGGAGACGGCCTGGCAGCAGTCTGAGAAACCTGTGGTGAAAATTCCAAGGGAATTACTGAAGAATAAGAAGTCTGCTATGTCTTCTGCTGACCTGCCTGGCACTTCCTGCAACCTCCGTTCTCTGCATTGCTGATTTTCTGTTCGTTTTGTAAAAGGAAAGGAGGATTTTGCTACAGATGAAAGCCTCATTTATTGTTTGGTATCAGATTTTTAGCCTGACGAAATTCTTGCTTTAATAAAAGGAGGGTAAAGGAGGAGAGTAGATGTAGACATTGCATTAGATTTTGGTTTTTGCATAAGTAGCTGCTGCCTTTTAGCTTTTCTTTTAAACTATTTACTTCAGTCACCTAGGTAGAGAGCTTGGTCGTAGTCTTACTGTAAGGTCTCACTACTCAATCATGAATTTAACGATAGTTTAGGTAAGGCGAGTCCTGCATGGTTGAGATAATTGCAATTGTATTGCCCACAATGATTTAATTCTTTTTTCTACTCTGAATCATGTGTCAAACCAATGTGACAGGTTTTAATAACAATGTCCTGTTAATAGAAAAATTTGTAACAATAAATGGTCCTTTGGGAACGCTGACGTAAGATTAATGAGCTGGTCTTGCACACTCAATGTGGTGTGATCAGCACCAGCAATTGAAGTAGAATTGAGTTCTTGTCCTTGGAAGTCCTTTGCTTTCAGACAAGGCGGAGTTCTGTAACTGCAGGGGAGAAATGCTTGATGATAGGAGCAGAGTTTAGGTGCTTTACCAAAAGTTTGACTGACGTAGTATTTTAAAAAGAGCAGTATGTCTTTGTTTTCTCATTCTATCTACTCCTTGGAGGTTTGCAGGAATATTTACATAATATGCACTTACTGTGAAGGGCATTCAGTTTTGGTTTGTATGGTTATAAACAAAATTGTGTATGTTAGTTAGCATAAGGGTTATGCAGCAGCTACTGTATGACAACAAATATATGAATTTGAAGTGTCACTTCCTTCACAGTGACTGATGTGTGTATGTCTTCTCCTTCCCCAGGACAGGATAATAGTTCTTGGCAGAAGAGAGCAGTGGTAGTACTGAAGCGCAGAACCCTGTTTTCTAGTCAGTGAAATATCTTTTCTTAGTGGTGCTTAATAAGTAGAGTTAATATAATTTGTGCCGGCATTGGAAAAATGTACGATTCCTTTTTTTAATCTGTATTTTGTTTCTTGAAACAATATACATATATGCTTGGAGATGTTCACGTATAGGAAGAAACAGGTCTTAAGGTCACTAAATGCTTTCTTTGTCTCTGTCCTAGCTTCTAATGTATTTGTCTCATGTTTCTTATGTATTTGTTTCCTGTAGATGTAACAGTGAGAGTCTTCACAAGATGCCAGAGCAGTGGCTACGGTCTGTGTTAGAAGAAATCAAGTCTTGCGATCCTTCATCTACACTGTGTGCAACCAGGCGTAGTGCAGGAATTCCATTCTACGTACAGGTACCAACTAATGTTACTACCTCTGACTTCATTTTTTTTTTGTCATTTCTGGTGAATACACTTAGGTATTTTTTTTTTTACTTAACCCTTTCTGGTCAGACAGTTACTTTTTTTATACATACTTTGCTGACATTTGTACAGCCAAGATGCCACATGCAACTAAACCACCTTTGGTGCTGTTTAGTGCTGCAGTTCTATTGACTATTGAGATTTTTGCCTCGAAGTAGATTCAAATGGCATTTCAAAAGACTGATCTTAGCCATTGTAATAATCCTGGCAAATTGATAATTCATTCACAGATTAAGTAATGCCTTGTTAACCATGTAACTGTACTACTTTTATGTGAAGTAGGAGAGTGCTAAAATGTGGACAGACT
Organism: Baryphthengus martii; assembly: GCA_013396935.1. Taxonomy (NCBI): domain Eukaryota; kingdom Metazoa; phylum Chordata; class Aves; order Coraciiformes; family Momotidae; genus Baryphthengus; species Baryphthengus martii. The sequence continues at coordinate 132,571 of VWZK01001297.1, read as the reverse complement.
ATTATAGAATTGTAAAGTGGTGGCCTAGAAAATACTGCAAAGAACTTGTGAAGTCCACTCAAGTAATAAAGCAGAATGAAGTAATTCAGTCACACTAACTGGTGTTGACTGACAGTCTCGAGTGCAGTGAATAAGTAGTTACTGACGACTTCTATCTGTGAGCGTGGGGCCACGCTCCTGCAGTCTTCCCGCTCCCCATGTTATCATCAGCTCCACACATCCCAGCTTCCACCTTCTGCCAAGTTCAGAACTGATGGCTGATTGTCTGTCTGGCAGTGTTTTGTTTCTGCTCGAAGTACCACCTCCTGCTGAGTGCTTCACAGTAATATGCAGCAGCTCGTCCACAGCCTTTGCGTGGGCAGTCACTGCAGAGCTGGTCTCGCAGACTATGTGTAACCTGTTTGCATTCCTCTGCTCCTTAAAGCACCCATGATTGCTTTCCCCTAAATTAATATCCATCGTTTTAATTTTCAACCAGTGTTCCAAGACAAGAGTCCAAGATTAACTATGTGATTTGTAACTTTCTCCACTTGCTGAAGTATAATCTCAAGAACGTTCCAAGAATCTGAGGGACTGCTGGGAGCAAGCTCTCTGCCAGAATAATTCATCTTGCTTGTTTTGCACTCTGTGTTTGCCCTGAGAAAGTTGAGGCGGCCTGCTTCTGTCTGACCTCTCCTATGTCAATCATAGCTTGCTCCTGGCTTTGCTACATCTGTGTGTGTGAAGCAGCAGAGATCAGAAATAGGGCATTGGTTTCAGAGACATTTTTCTGTTTCAATTTCAGCAGGTAAAATCTCTCCCTTTTATGTCTGTAAATTGTTTGCAAAATAAATTTGGTGATTTCATGTCCTTTGGTTTCCCCGTTCACACTACAGAGTGTGGTGTGTGGTGTGAAACTACTTGAAAGGAGGTTGTAGAGAGGTGGGGGTCGATCTTTTCAACCAAGTAACAAGGGATAAGACAAGAGGGAACAGCCTTAAATTGCACCAAGGGAAGTTTAGATTGGGTATTAGAAGAATTTATTTACTGAATGGATTATCAGGCCTTGGAACAGGGAAGGGGTTGAGTCCCCATCGCTGGAGGTATTTAAGAGTTGTGTAGATGTAGTGCTTAGGGATACGGTTTAGTTGAGGTCTTGTCAGTGTTAGGTTAATGATTGGACTTGATCTTAAAAGGTCTTTTCCGATCTAGGAAATTCTGTGATTCAGCAATCCAGCGGACACTAGCCTGTGTTAATGCTGAGAATGTGGAAAAATCGAACATGTTTGAATCACTTTTTCATGTAGGAAGTTACACTGTCTTCTGTAAGGACTAGGTGGACCCAACAGTATGTCACTGCAGAAAACGTGTGTAGTCTGCAGTTGGCTGATGTTGCAGAGGCCGTATCGCAAAGCTTGCGCTGTGCTATAGCGGTTTGGATGAACAGGTTAGGTGCTTCTATTTTGACAGCTCTGGAAGAGTACAAAGTAAGTCTGGTCAATTAATGAGAAAGTTTGAGATGAACATTGGGATTAGTCTGAAACAATCTATCTCCAGACGATGATTTTGTTGTAAAGAGAGATGATAGTGTTCTTTGGCAGTAGTTCTGAATGTGCCCATAGCACTCAGTAAAATGAACGAAGCCTTAAAGAGCGTATTGCATTTAGATAACCAAAATTCAAGTCATAATGCATATAACTACTCTAATAAGGTTATTTTATTAATGCGTAAAACTGACTCGGTGTGGTCTCCTTGCCATCTGCTTCCCATGACATTTATTCTTGTTTTACGAAAACACATCTGTTTTAATGATGATATGTGATTTTTAAGGTTATGAGCATTTTAAATGATCTATTTAAAATAGAAATATTATTACCTAATAGTACAAAGGTGCAGCTGCAGTTAATGGATGAGGAAATGGTGGGGGAAATATTAGTTACAGCTTTAATGTTTTTTAGGGTATGAAATTTTAGTCTTCAGTTCATTCTCCCTCTTTTGTACTTCGTGACTACTTTTTTGTACCTTCCCTCTGTATCTTGTATCATTAAAACTACTGATAAAGTGTCAGTGATTACTTCTGAGTTTCTGCCAAACATTCATACTTCTTTGGCTTGCAGTTGATCTGTTTGGATGTTCTCATGTGATGTCAAGTACTATTCAGTATCTTGTTTGAACTGATACTGAACAGCTTCTGAGCCCCAAAACACAAATAGATATTATTTTTCAATTAGAAATAAGTGATTTATGATTATCCATTTGTACTAAGTTGCACAAATTCAACAAGAGCTGCTAGACAGAGAAAAATTGTTTTAACTCAAGTCCCAAATTTCAAAGGACTAAGTCTCAGAGTATTTTAATCTCAGCTGGAATGTCCTACCCATTGAATTACTATTTGGAGATGGATGCACCTCTTTTCCTTGTAAAAATGCTCTGCTTGTTTTAGTCTGTTTTGCAAGCTGGGATTTATTCTTTGACCAGCCTGTGTCATCTTAAATATGTATGTTATTAAACTAAAAAAATGTCCATACTAGGAGATGTAAGTATGTATAATATGGCAGATACTTTCTCTGAAATAAATACTAGGATTTTTTGGTGTGTGTGATAAATTACTATGTGTTATATACAAGCAAATTTTCTTAGGCAGATTGATAGTGTATAAGCTAGGTTTTCTTAATGAAACATTGGATGCTAAGAGGCTTTAAACAAAACTAAGTTAAAACTGAATCTTACTTTTTGCAAATTTTACTTTGTGTATAGTCAGAAGCTAGGCTGTAATTTGCTAAATATAGGAATGTGGAGCAGAATTGATAATAAATAAAAATAGCTGGAAACATCTGATATTTTCTCTCTTTTTTTTTTTTGTTCTTAATTTTCTCTAGGCTTTGTTAGCTTCAGAACCAAAGAAGAGCAAAACAGATTTGCTGAAAATGACAATGAAAGAATTGATATCTTTGGCTGCACCTTTGAATGAATCATCAAGTGTAATTCCACAGGTAAAGCGTCACCTCTCATTAGAAGGCAAATGTCAGAAAATAGTTGCGTTCCTTCAATTAAGGAAATTTGTGCCTGTGTTTTCAGTGGGGATATTTTGTAGTTCTTAGCTAGAGCTGGATTTTAGAACGTGTTTCTGTGTGCAGGGGTTATGAAGTCATTGGAATTGGCAAGTGCATAAGGTACTAAAAAATAGATTTGGCATAATTATTTTTTTGTGTAATACAGCAGATACAGTCATATTAATTTTGAATTTATTTGATGTTTACTGCCTGCATTATATTTCTAAACAAACAGAAGAGTAATTTTCTTTTTACAAGGAAATGAACAAGCAAGCATTTGTTTACATTTAAAGTAAATGAGTTGCACAAATTATATTGTTTGCAGTAAAAAGCGATCGAAGGTAATCAGGAAAAGTAATTTGATGTGTTTTTACCTAAATGAAAAATTGTTTTATGCGTACTTAGTAACTTTTGAAATGTAAAGATACACCTTTAAAATGCATAAAAATTTTATTTTAAAGTCCAGGTCTTTCTCTTCAAAACGTTGATATCAAATACATAATCTTCCTGTTTCCAAATAGAAGCCACAATTTGTTGACAGCACATAGAAGTATGTTCTGATGGCTCTGCCAGATTTTCTGCTGGTATAAATTTATGTAGCCTTGTCAAAGTCTGCGAAGCTACACAGATTACCACCTTCCCCTACAGAGAGAAGAGAAATATCAGAAAGCGCTCCATATGGTGAAGCAAGCCTGGCTGTCAGTTTTAGCTTAATATTGGCCTCCTGTGAGTTGTAGTTTATTTTTTCTCACAGTATCTACAACATGTCAAGAATGTTGGAAAAGATGATTCTAAACTTTGAAAGTTATTTTTACGGTCGTGATAAGCTAAGGAAAAAAGAATGCTGGCTTTCGCTTGTAATGCCCAGAGTGTACTTGTCAGAGGAATGTATTTTATAACTGTGATTGTTTTTAAGTGTCTACTGCTGCACCGTTTTAATGCGTTTTTTTTAAAATAGGAGTGTTCTTGTAGTTAATATGGAAATAAAGTGGTGTAAATATGCATATGTTTACTGCTGTAATTAACATGAAGTTTAAGGTATTTTCCAATGAATATGTATTTTTCTTCTGTTCCCCCAGGTTCATGCTTTAAATATCCTTCGGGCACTGTTTAGGGATACCCATTTAGGTGAAAACATCATGCCTTATGTTGCAGATGGAATACAAGCAGCAATTCTAGGTTTTATGTCACCTCTCTGGGCAGTAAGTTAATTCTTAATTTTGCCTCTCTAATTTTACAGGTCATAGAGCGGTGCTGTTCAGTGAAGCTTTCGTATTGTTTATGAATTACAGTATGGCAATTTCTGACGTGTTAACATGGTATAATATTTTATGATGCAATAAATAACAATGTAGACCTGCAAGTAAGTCAGTTTTGGTCACGTTTTTTTGATTTTGTTTAATTTTTCTGTAATGTGAAGCATGAATATTGACAAAAACTAGGAACAGAGATTACCTTATAGATAAGTATGCCTGGCTCTTAAATTTTGAGTCAGTGCACCTAGCTGGTAAGAAGTGCGTTTACATTTGTTGTTGCTGTTACTTAAGATGCTCTTATAAAGGTCCTCTTAATTGTGTCCATGTGCTGACCTCTGAACGGTGGGCATGTTCTGTCCCTCGCTCAGCTGTTCTTTGCAATTGCACGTTAGTGGCTGTATTTAAAAAAATATTAGTACATTTCAGATGGATTTTTAAAATATAGTTCATGTTCTTTTATTTTTCCTTTAGGTAAGAAACTCATCTACACTTCTCTTTAGTGCTCTGATTACAAGAATTTTTGGGGTTAAAAGAGGGAAAGATGAAAATTCCAAAAAAAATAGGTAAGCCTCACTTGGTACCAGTTGTAAGTTTGCAAAACATGACCTTAAGCCAACAACAATTTGAAAACGTTGCTTGCTTTATGGGTATATTTGAATCATGATGTTACAAAACCATCTAGCTTTACTTAGTGTGCTGCCAAAAAAATAAGTGGTAGGTCCAAAAATATCTGCTGTTAAGCACTGAGAGTTAATTCCTGCACACGTGCAGTTTCACAGGAGGAGAATGTTGCTGAGAGTTTTTGGTGCCAGCAGCCCTTCCAAATGCCCAGTCTTTTGTGGTCACGGCCTTGGCCTATTGCTCTTGACAGAAAAGAGAGGGGAGTAAAGGAGAACAAGAGCAATGGTCACATGTGTGTTCCTTTATCTCTAGAGTAGGCCTGAAGGTAATCTTACCCCTAATAATTTGAAATACTCCCTTTTAGTCTTCTTACTGTAGAACAGCCTGTCCCTCTTTCATGTCTCTCTCCTTCAGGCTCCAAATATTGCAGCTTGCGAAGCTGCTTCTCTTCCAAGGGGTTCTGCCCTTGAACTCTCTAGTCCTGCTCCAGATCCTCTACTATTTCACTTTCTTATGTAAAACCAGTTCTCTCCTGACTCTTAAAACTCCCCAGTCCTGAGCATTCCAGTTTTTTTCTGCGCCCTTCGGTTAGTGCACAAGCACCCCTGTGTTTTCTTTGGCCTTCAGCCCCTTCCCTTTAGTTTCTGCAGCAAATGAAGCATGCCTGTGCCCTGTGCTCTGTAGCTGAGTTTCCTGCTTTAAGTAGGGATGTGAAAATAACTCCGGACGCAGAATAAACTCATTAAAAATACTCCTGGGTGAGTCTGTGGGGCCATGGAGTGGTCACACTATGGATATTATGCTAACCATTTCAGAAATTCCTAATGGATTTTCAAATCATGCACAAGGTATGCAATTTCTGAAAGAAGGCAATTGTTAACGATTTGCCTTCAAAATTCCACTCTTTTTTTTTTTCCTCTTTTATACAGTGGTTGCTTAGTGTAGCTAATATAATTTCCATGCACATTATGAGAAACTAAACATCCTGGGATGATAGTAGTCTTTCATCTTTTAGATGATCGATAGGTGCCATTTTAGCTATTAGAAGTATTTAATTTCAGGCCTTGCTTGAAAAATTAGTTATTATGAATGTATGAGAGGAAGAAATACTGGTGGGAGATTGGAAGGAGATTTTCCCTAGAAAATAACTCCTCCCTCAAAAAAGATTTGAAATGTCATGTTCCCCTACTGCATCAAATTATCCTTGCTCTGTCATAAACCCAAATCACTTCTCACCAAAGCATGGAATCCACTTCCAGAACCCTTGGAACCCCAGCGGAGCAATAAAAAGCGTTTCTCTTTTCTTGCCTTCTCACTTGGATTTCGTAACAGCATTTAAAGTGTTTTGTTTGCTTGCTTTTAATTTCAAAATCGAGCGGTTTTGAAAAAGAGATGCACCTCAGTTTTTTTTAAAATCTTGTATCCTAGGGAATAATTTCACACTAACTTCTGCAGTGAGAAGTCAAACTGGCTTCTCAAATCCATGCAGTGTGATGAGATATGTATGCAGTCTGAGATTTCTGTTTGTAAAGTGGCACAAAGTGAGGTATTTGAGCATCTCTTGGGGATGGGAGATACCAGAATGAAGGAAAGTAAACTTTTATGGAGTTCTATTGAATTCATTATAAACAGTGTTAACTTTTAGGTAACTGAGACTGTTGACTTGCTTCACTGAAACTTTTTGTTTGCAGTAATTTTTTTTCTATTCCTTTTAACCCAAAGATGTTAAAGCCAGACTCAGTTATTTTTCTTCCTCTATTCATTTAGCAGTTTTGCATTAAACATTGTACATAATCATTTCTACTGTTACCCACATGTAGTTGTCAATACCAAAAAAAAACGGGCAATGAGAAAACACTTCTAAAGACAGGTCAGTGAAAGGCAGGATGGATGAAAACAGAGGCAGAGATTTGATTTCAAGTTCCTGAGTCCTGTCTCTACAGAGGATGCCGATTTAGAAGGAGAATGTTTGACTTTTTAGTTTCTAACGCTTCTTCCTCTGAACCGCGTTGGTGTGTTTAAGGTAGGTGATTGGAAAGAGGTCGTGTTTCAGTGTTTTGGCACCACGAGGTGTCACCGTTGTTGCACAGCTCCCTGCAGCCACATCCCTGGGGCACAGCTGCACTTGGACCCTTCTCTGTAGGAGCTCTTGTTTAGCGTTTGGCAGGAACAGAATTCATACATTAAAACAAAGTAATTTTTTTTTCCTCCTGCTTTTAAATCTGGCAGTTTACTTCAGAAGAACTAGTATTTTTGCAACTTGCATGTATAGCAGCTTGTGTGAAAGTCATCTGGGTTTGAGCTGCTTGTTCTGTTGCCTGCAGGATGCATTAAGGGGCAGTTTGGGGGCAGAGACCAACTCTCTGATGGTACCAGTTTGCCTGATTTTAGATTAGGGGTTTGAATCTCTCAGTTCAGTGCTGGTAGGTTTTATTATTTACCTTATTGCTGGGCTGTTCTGGATATCTGTCTGAAAAAGGATGGACTTTCTGTTTTTTTCCTCAAGAAGAGTTCCTATGAAGCTGATACAGTTGGGGTGTTGGATATTTGTGCAGACTTGCAGAAGACAGTGTTGTTGGAATGCTACTGGCACCTTAGCTTCACTGCTGTGCTGCTTTAACATAGTTTGTTTTCCTCTTTTATCTCTACTAAAAATTCACATATAGCGTCCTTTCTACAAAAAAAATTATAGGTCTATCATGTCTTTTGCTGCTTTAGTCTGCTGTTTCTGTGTTCTATTGACTATTTATGTTAATTCTGTACAATATAATTGCCATGCTGCTGGGGTGTTTAATGTTGTGACAACACAGTGGTGGTCCATTATTTGGTGGCCTTGATCTATTGTGAAGCATTGGATTGAATGACTGAATGATCTATAACCTATATCTGACCAGTAACAGGATTTAATTTGGTGAGATTTTTTTTTTTCCAGGCATATATAAAAGAATTACGAGTTTGGGGTTTTGTTTTGATTTTTTGGGATGTGTTTTTGTTGGTGGTGGGTTGTGGTGGGTTTTTTTACCTCCAATAATTCCTGTGTCTTTTGGAGTTTTTGCAGCAGAACAACTGTGTGAAAAGGCCTCCTTATTTCATGACAGAGAGTAGGGGAATGCCAAGCTCTGCTGACAGACATTTTAAGTTGTATCTGCAGTGGCCATCCCTAATGGAGAGCAGACTCAAGAAAGCATGTTGAGCTGGGCTTTGTGATCATTGAAGGGACATTAGGAAGGTCAGACAGAACTGTTTGTCCAAATCTGAGACAAGGCAATACTAGATAATACTAGTGAAGGTCTGTTCTCTGAAAACTTGGTCTGCAGTGGAGGAGATACAAGTTGAAGAAATGACCTACTACACATTATGGCTCCCACTGCTCAGTTCTGCTGATTCAGTTGTCAGCGGGACTCTGCTGTGGAGCATCGTGTTTGCATCAACAGCTGTATTGCTGTGACTGGGGAGGGAAGAAGTGGGACAGTCAAGGAGGGTGATTTCTTCAGCAGAACCCTGGGCTGATGCTAAACTTGACTCTTAGGGGTTCACTGAAAACTTGAAGGAACCACTGTACATCATGCTCTGCAGGTGATGCAGTCATAGCCTGTTTTTGTTACTGATGCGTCTTTTTAATTTAGCGTGAGCAAGGAGAGAATGATTTGGAAAATTAATACTTGCAAGAGCTACACAGAGTTGTTTTTCAAGTAGAAGAGAAGCTGTGTGAAGACTGTTTACAGTGGTCCATGCAGCTATGCAGGTTGAGCTTTCTGATTAAAAGAAATTTAGCAAAAAAAGAAATTTCCTCTGGGTTGTCTTTGAGAAACACTGTCAAAACTTATAATACTACTGTGAGTGTGAGTGTGTGTGTGTATATGTGTGTTTAGCTAAATTATATTTTAAAAATGGTCCCATTGCAATTTACTTGTAGAGGGGTTTAGTTTAGTTTTTGTATACTTGATAGGAGACTATAATGTTCTTAAATTTCAAATGTACAAAACTTAAAATGAAATTCTAGCCACATAAATATAAAGCAGTGAGGAAGGGTTGGAAAGGAGTCTTTGCGATTAGCCCACCTGCCTTTGGTTACAGAAAGTGTGCTCTTCATAGGTACATCACTGTGTGCTTTAGTGAAAAGGCCCTTCACAGCAGAGACGTTTATGTTCGGTCAGCCAGCCACTTCATTCTTGGAGGAGACTGGGTCTGTGTTCTCCTTTGTCTAGCTACCATACCTTCCACTGAGACTTCTTCCCAAGCCCCATTGCTCCTGTGCTGTGGGTGCTGGGGCTGGCCTGGGGCCTGCCCTTTGCCCCAGCAGTGACTCTGGAGAGGGATTGCCATGGCTCAGGCCCCAGTCCTCCTGCTGGCTGCTCAACATGCTCAGCTCTGAGGGGCAAGTTGAAGACCTGAGTGCTACACTTGGTTTAATGCCAAGTAACTGAAGTAGGACTTTGGACGGCAGTCAGTTCTGTAGGCCAATGAGTTTTGCCTCTCATGTTTTGATTAAACTGGAAATAGCCATTTCAGGTTTTCTTGTGCAGTCAGTTTACACTGTAGACTTGCTAATTCTATGTACTTTTCAAGAGTCTGGGATGTGGTATATGCTTAATTTGTTTTTTTTCACAAGTTTTTGTTTTGGTGTGTTTTCTTCTTGTTAGGGTTGCTACAGATTGCAGATCATTTGAAGAAGGTGTTTACTCTAGTTGATTGTAGGCTCCATGAAAAATTAGGATGTCTTGAGATGAAGAGACACTAAAAATGAAAAAGAATATATATTGCATTAGTTGATACAAATCTGTGCATGAAAATCAAAGTAACTTACATATAAAGCTAACTGGAATTAGTTTTGAAATGTAATTAAATTTCTCATCCTAGAGGAATTCTGCCCAAATGAGTTACAGTAGTAACAGTGATACTTCCATCTCAATCCTTACACACACACATACATATATGCATGTCTATATATTGTATATTGCACTATATATACACATATATATAAAATACTGGAGTGGTCTGTAGTCTAGTGCTACATATACACACACAATTGGTCCGTAGTCCAATTAAAGCTGCTATTGCTTGTTACTAACAACAGTCTTTCAATCAAATACCTGGTAATTCTGACTTTTCTGTCTTCTCTTTCTAAAGGATGTGTGTGATCTGAAGTTGCCTTTGAGGCAATTTGCAGTTTGACTTAGGACAAGCTTTAGTCTTTGTAGTAGTAAAAAAGGATCATTCTGGCTTATCTGAGAACAGAGGTTTTTTGAGTTGGAATGTAAATGCTGCAGAGTCCTTAGAAAGAATAACCAATGGCCTCGGGTAGAGGCTGGGGTTAAAAGAAAGTGTTGGGGGATGGGGAAAATTCCCTTAGCTTCTCACCTTGGTAGATGAGGTTTCAGGAAGGAAAAGCTTCAACTCTGATTAAAAAGCAGTTTTTTAAGCAAGGCTGAAACGGTACAGTGCAACCTGGTGATTTTTACACAAAGCGACTGGTGTATATATGTATATATTTGCATTCTGGGAGGGAGAAACCTCCTATGTGTTTAGTGATGGGAAAATGCATTTGCAGAAAAATACTAGACTGTTAAGACACATTTTCTGTGGAGTAAATATTCATGCTGTTAGGAAATTGAGAGTGAATACTGCTGTGTTCTCAGTATTGGTGTAGGTATATTTGAAAAGAAAGGAACAACTCTTAACTGCTATCTACGCAGTACTTCTCAGTCTTTATTTTCATTTACAGCTGTGAGGAAATTTTGATGACTATCTCAATAACTTCAAGTACTTGAAAAGGAGAAACTTACTATAATTACAATAAGATCAGGACTATGTAGATGTGAATAGGTTTTGAAGATGCACTATTGGCTGTGAGGCAGTCAACTTGGATGGCTGCCCTCTGCTAACACTTCCAGTATTTCCAGCATAACAGCTGAGAAATCTGTCTTAGATAAATGATGTTTTCTCAGTTGTAACAGCAACTTTGTTAGCATTTGAGGTGCATCGGACTCGGCTCTGGTAAGAGTTCTGAGATGACTCTGCATTGCCCACAGAGGAGTGCCCAGTACTATTTGGGGATAAGCTGAAAGAAACTTTGGTGGCACTGATGTGGCCAAGCGTTGTATCAGTGCTGTAAAATCGGATGGCCCCAGGAGTGTTTCATTAGAGGGGATACTCAGGTTAACTCTAGCCCATGAACGCTTTGTGCTAACTTGGAGACCCAGCGCTGTCGGAAGTCCCATGTGCCAGTTGAGATGCGGCTGTCTGTGAGAGGACGCTGACCGCCGCGATCGGTCTGCGGGAAGGGCAGCGGCGGGGCAGCAAAGTGCTGAGCCACAAGATGGGCCAGCTCCAGCGTGGAAAAGCAAGTATGGCTTGATTCACAAAACCTGCCTCCAAGCTCTGTACCTCTCGGACTGCTTGCTGCAGAGGGAAGGGTTGGGATTGCTTTATCTTGGATTTTTTTAGTGATTCCCTAATGGATTTTCTCTGGAAGTGTTGGTCTGTTGCAACTTTTCAGCTGAAATACTGGATTGGTGACAGTGAGGTTTCACCAGATGACTGAGCCGTTTAAATGCCTCTGGTCCTCTTCCTCTAGCTCTTTCTGTGCCAGGTTTTGCAGCCTGTTCCCTCCATGCCACCTTAGTTGTTCCAGTGAATGCTTGCAAAGTAGTTATTAAGGATTTGATGCAGTTCATTGTTGAGGTTGGTTTTGTTAAACAAAAATTTCTCCCTCTTCTGTGTGCCAAAAATACACCATGTTTATTTTGCTCAGTTCTTTTGGTTTTAATTCTCTGGCTCTTTTTGTTATTGACTTTGATAGATTTAGAAGACTTAATCTCAGAACTGTCTCAAGAAGACATGCAAAAGTTCAGGCTGACTCATATAACCATTGCAGCTTTTCCTGATTAGTAGTTCAATAACAATATGCTTGTTTAGACATAATTTTGAACAGTCTTCCTATTTCTAAGTGCCTTTATAATAGGAATAATTATGATAATGTGCTATTGTAAATAGAAGGAAAAATTTATGAAAGTTTTGGGCAGAAACACACGTAGATTGAAAACAAGCTCCTAAAGAAATCTGTTTCTGCTTCAATTATTCTGTTTGTTTTACAAGTCTGTCTAAAACTAAAATTGCCTGTAGCAGAAAATATGGACTGTTCTTGAGGCTGAGGATTCACTGTGTCTGTGTGATTTCTGCTGATTTTAAGAGCACGATGTACGTATCTATCTGAAATGCCTAAAACCTACAGAACCATTTTTACTTGCTTGCATATACAGAAGCAAAAGAAACCCATTAACCCACATAAACCCCTGGCAAATCTTTGGAGCCTAGCCACAAACTTAAAGCACTGGTACATTTGCATTTGCAATGCTAAATTTGTGACAAGAAGTTAAAGGTAATAGTTATCTAGGCAGTGGCTGAATAGAGTTCTTGGAGGCTGTTTCATGTGGACGTATCTGGATTTTATTTCTGTGCATGTATACATCCAGATGTATATGTGTACATACACACGTGCACACTCGTGCATGTACTTTCTACTTTCTAAAACAGTTTGGTAAAAATTATATATAGATATATTCTTATTTCAAACTGTTTTATATATAGTTTCATTTACATACATGGCTCATATACAGACATGTTTGTGTATATCAAAATAGAGTGTTGATTAATGTATTGATACAGGGAGCGGTTTGTATCTGTGGTGTTGGATTTCAGTAGCGTTCCCTCTATTTTTGTTTTGAGCCCATTGTACGCTTACTTTTCTTGCTACTATAGCAACAGAAGTGCTCTTGGAAAAGGACTTTACAAGTTATTTTAGTGAAGTGTGTGTTGCATAATTATTCCTCTAAGCCACAGTTTTCCTGAAGTATTTGTTCTATGCAGGTGCTCTTTCCGTACCTGATTACACAAAGAGTATAATAAATAGCAAAACAAGGGGTATAAAGAAACTTGCACTTGAAAGAGATCAAAGCAAATCAGACCATGCAGTCCTTTGGAAATCTTGGCTAACTCTCTTGTAAATAAAAGTACTTCTAAAGCAGAAAATATTTAACTACTGTATTTATCCAGGCCTTGATTGACAGTTCAGTTATTAACCTCATAAAAACACAGCAACGTAAACTAGTAAGAATGTTTATTCTAGCACTTCTAGCTGAAGGAAAATGAAAACCAAGATATAGTGGCATATTCTTAGTTCCTTTTAAGTATTTATTGTAGGGCTGTGTAGCATAAAAGAATGTGTTTTCAAGTCAGTGAACCAAAACTCTTTTGCTTACTGTTCTGGGATTTAAGTATTTTCTAAGTCCTAACAAAACAAATGTTAGTTTTATTGAAGGTGCAGAGTTACCACATCTTTATTGAAGGTGCAAATCCCACATACTTATAATGATTCTTCTTTTCCTTTCATAGTATTCATGTGGGCTAAAAAAGAAATTAATTGTTTCCTATAAATAAGTAGTTATAGAAAAATCTCTTCTCGTCACTGAAGAGGTGTCCTGTGTCATGCTATGCCTAGAAAGAGAGGGATGCAATAGTCTTTTACATCCTTGCTGTCGGGCATATTAGCTGATGTATTGCACCAGGTTTTTCTGCAGGGTTTTTTTCAGACTTCATTGTGGCTTTTCAAGCCTTTCTCCTAAATTACGTGGACGTTTTGTCTTCTATGAGAGTGCTAAAATTGTCTTAGGTGTGTGAAATGTTTGTTTGAAAGCTGCTTGTCGTGAGTCTTGAGACAGGATGTGATTTCAGGAACTTAACTCTTACATCTATGTTCTTTAAAATTATCTGAAGCGAACTCTTAAAATTTATATATAATCTTTATTTCTAAAGGAACTTGTCTCTTGCTTCTGTCTCTTAGTAAACAGGTGATGATTCTCTGGTTGTCATCTAGAGGGACTACTATTCAGGAGCTTTCATAAATATATACTATTTCTGAATTGAACAATTTGAAATGTTTGTTTTTAGTTCACATCAAGTTAATATTTAAAATACTAACTAATGTGTATTGTTGCAAAAGTAATTCTTTGTGCTGAACTGAAGATAAGTTACTAACTTAATAAAAACCAGGAAATCTCAATTTTGTTGGTCTTAGTAGGAGCAGTTGTTTACTGTAATTACATTAGGTAGTGGTGGCCAATAAATAGGGGAAGACAAGAAAACCATTCATCTGTTCAGCACCGTGGTTTTATCCTTGTCTTCCTTGAGTGGGAAGTTGCTAAATGGAATCAGAGAAACTTTAAAGGGATCTCTTGATCCTGTTTCCCTGATTTTCATTCAAGGTATGACTTAGCAATGCTAGATCAGGTCAGCTGTGGCTTTGGAGGAGTTAAAAACCTCCAAGGATGGAGATTTTTACAACCACTCTGCATAACATGTTCCAATGCTTCATTTGCCTTTTCTCCTGTTATCCAGTTTAAAACTCCCAAGTTATGATTTCACAGGATCACTATGGTTGGCAAGACCTTTAAAACATCATGAAATCAATATTATTTGTCGCAACTGGTCCTTTCTATATTGCTTGCAACTACTGGAAGAGGTGTAGCACACTAATCGTTGATTCCCTCAAGTGGTTGTAGGCTTCTGTTGGATCTTCCCTGGACCACCACCTTGTCAAACAGAACAAACCTTGATCTGCTGCTGCATCCATCCTAAGGAACATACCCCAGTATGTGGTTTGCCCTTTTTGGAGTGGGAATGTGCCATTGGCTCATACTGAACTTAGCGTCCGCTGTAACCCCCAGGTTCTCTCCCATGGGGCTGTTACTGAGCCAGTTGATTTTCAACCTGTACTGATGCTCAGGCTTATTCAGCTCAAGAATTTTGTGTTTCTTCTTGTTGAACTGCTTGAGGTTTCTGTTGGCCCAAGCCTCAAGTTTCTCAAGGTCTGTCTGGACTGGACTTCTACTGTTTGGTGTTTCATCTACTCCCCTACTTTATTGTCCACAGATCTGCAGAACTTTTTTTTTTCTATCTCATCAAAAAATTGTTGGTAAAAAATTGAGGGATGTAGGGACCCCAGAATTGACCCATGGAGTATTCCAGTGGTTACTAGCAAACAACTGAACACTGAACCATTAGTACCCTTTGGACCTGCGGGTCCAGCCCCAATGCTTTGTTTATCCAAGCTGTACTGTCTCAGCTTCTGAATGGGAAAGCTGAGTGAAGTTGAACCTGTTTAACAAGTACAGCATTTTCTAGTCCATTTTCAAGTTTTTTACCTTAATAAAAATGTAGCTTATGTGCTTTCTCTAAGAAGTAAGAAAGAACAGATTCCAGGGTTGATTTAAAGATTGAGAATTGTTTTATCAATTGTCATAAATCTGTTTGAGTTTCATACACTTGAATGCTCACCAGACTCTTGGATTCTGCATTTTTAGGCGAGCTTCTTTAGGTTGACTTCTCAATCAGTTACGTCTTTGTGGATATGAAACTCTGAAAGCTGGCTAGTTTGGAGCCTTTCGAGTAGTGTGTATACTCCCTTCCCAAACTCCAGTTACAGTGCTTGCCCTGGAATTTGAAAATTACCTCCTTGAGCTGATCAAAATGGGATCACTTTAGGATAAATTCTGCTCCTCTTTTCGCAAGTCAAGTGAAACCTGGAATTCTTTTGGAGGTTTCTGGTTTTTTTTAAGAAAATGTGAGCCACCTCACCTGATTACCCTTTCAGAAACGCACTGTAGGCTTCAATTTTGTTTACAAAGGAGTGAAATGCAAGCATGTGTTTAAGGGTGATCACTGAGTGACTGGAACTTGTGAAAGCAAGTTCTAGAAATGTTTCCATACTCATCCAGTGCACCTATCTACTTGCATACGGTCTTAGTCTGATTGATGACATCAGGGGTGAGATTTGAAAATTACTAATTGCTAATCTTTGTATTAATCAGCAACAGTTCATCACCAGTTGAACTGCACGTGTTTAAGAAAGGGTTGGAATTTTCATGTGGATCAATATGTCACAAAATCACAGGAGCACACACTAGTGAGGGTCCTGCTGGTATATGAACTGTTCTTTTCATAAACAAGCTTGCTGTGCTGTTCCTTTATTAAACCAATCAAGTTGCATCTTAAAAACAATCTGCTTTTTCCCACTATTTCTGCAGGAAGACTGCCTGCGAATGCCACCTTCCCAAGTAAAACTTCTTAAGAATATTGCTGCTTTGATCATTAGAAACTTAACTTGCAATGTATATTTATTCATGGCCATTTAATACTCATTTGTTCTTATGCCAGCATTGTCCTTTATTTTAAATACTTTTCCTCCTGATGCTTCCCTTGAGGTATTTGTGGATGCCAGTCATATATCCCATCTGTGTTAAATTTTCCAGACAAAACAAGTTGAGGATTTTTAATCTCCTCTCAGCAAATTTGCTTTGTATTCCCTCGGTCATGTGAGCAGCTCTTTCTAAGTGTCTAGCTGGAAGTTAGCTGTGATTTATTCCAGTTTACATCCTACCCAGTTGTAGTGCCATTAGTGTTTCCTTGTCCATACTGACTGTATCTGGGTTGATGAGTTACAGAATCACATTTACCCTTTGTCATCTTGATGAGGCATAATATGCTGGGATCCTTTTGCCATTTCCAGCTGATGAGCTCCTAAATTGTAACACGTTTTAATTAGTCCTCATAAATGCGGTCTTTCTGTCTGCTATTATTTTCATGTCCTTCTAGTATCTGACTCATCAAGATACCCAGTTTTGTTTCATAGTGTTTTAATCTTCCTTCTCTACAGGCTATGCCTCAACTTTTTTTTCATTGATGGATTTTCATTGGCACACATCTGAGTCTTTTAGAGTGATTTTCAGTTAAACTAATAATAAGGTTGGTCCCAACAATAGATCAGGTCCACCAATAACTGACTTGAAACATGTTCTTGCTGGGCCTTTTTCTAAGTCCTATTCCTTCTCTAACTTACCCGTTTTATCTAACAGCATACCATGATTTCAGCAAGTCAAGTATTTTACTGTCACTAATAGAGATTATAATAGAGATTACACTAGAGTTTAATCTGTTAAACCAAAACTATAGGCCTCGTGTAGATTTTTCCTCAGACTACATTGCAGAGTTTTGTCTGCATCCTTCTGTTTTCTGTGTCTCACAGAAAACCTGTGGGTTTTTTAGCTGTGAAGTGCATGAAAACTGAATCTCTGCCCCGAGCGTTTTACTTGGAAGAAAATTTTGAGGAAAAAATTGCAGATTTCAAACATCTCATTTATTGGGATAACGTTCAGGAGACTGGTATGACTAGAAGTGTTCTATTTCCTTTGTCTGGAAATACATTTACTGTTCTTGGATAAGGTATAGGTTAGGTTGGCACAGTCTTGTTTGTAACAATTTTGCACGTTGTATTTCATTTTATCTTTTTTCCCTTATCTGCAACTGTTCTCTTTTTCAAGCTTATTGTTTCCCCCTAAATTTCTCTATAATCTTGAGGCCGCAATAAATATCTGTAGTCCTCTGAGTCATTCTCCCTACCAGCACTTTTGAATAATTTAAAATGTTACATGCTCTCTTCCCTAGTTGCATAATACTGTGCTGTCTTGCTGTGTTCTCAAATCCAAGATAGGAAATTATCCTCTGAGTGGAATGTGGTAAATTCTTTGGAGTTTTGCTTCCCCTTCAGTTAGGATAATTTGTTTTCTGTACTTTTATCACTGTTAATTGTCCTGTCATGAAATGTGGCTGACTGTCATATTCTTTAGTTCTATTTAAGTATCAAAAAATTCATTCAATTCTTAAAGCATATCTGAACTAGCTTTGATCTTTACCATAAACTCAGTATGAACTGACATGTCATACCTTGTTTTTCTTCATCTTTTTGTATAGCTGAAGAAAATATTTTCTATTTATTTTGAGTTTATACTTCTGAAGTATATTTCTGTTTATAGGAAAATAAACTTCATCTATTTTAAGACAGGATCTAACCATTTAACATGTGCTAAGGGACAGGGAAAGAACATAAATGCCAAAATGGGTGATTAAAAACTAGTCTAGTTAACTTCAGTTACGCTGCCCTGTGGTTATTCTACATAGTTTAATGAAGACAAAAGAGGCAAATACGTAAAATGTGGATTATCTTTATAAATCTGTCATTTTGAATGACAGTTTTTTGTCAAATTCAGCCCTATTTTTAAATGGGGCTGTTTTTTTAAATGTTATGCTTTGCAGTGCAAGAAGTAAATTGGATGCTGTTTCCACATTCCCGCTCTTTAACATAAAAGATCATTCAACATAACACGGTAAATGATGTCAATGTAAGGACTGGTATAGCAAGAGTAGATTTTTATAGGAGACAAAAGACGATTTGCATCATTTAACAAAAGCTACATGCTTAGTCTTGATCTCTCTAAATATACCTGTCCATATTGGTTTGGTAGAACTGGAATGTGAAAAAAACTTTTCTTTTTTTAAAAATAGTATTCCTAGTAGTTCTCAGTCACAGCTCAGACTGTGCATTTGTCAGCTGACCTGATATGTTATCAGTATTTATGTTCAAAAAGAACACCGGAGACCCTTTTTGCCCTCAGAAGATTCGTTGTCTCTAAATCTCACCTATGCTATACTCAGATATGAAGGTGTTTACTGCAAATGTTCTTTAACATGTCAGTTACTAAAAGCACATACAAGGTTATAAAGCCTTCAACTCTTCTGAAAAAATAAATGAAAGAACAGAAGCAGGTAATCTTTGACACATGTTCCAGTAAAATGATACATGTGCCCCAGTGTCACAGCAGAATTTTAATCTCCAGGAGTGTTCTGTGAAATGTACAGCACAGCTTAAAAAGGACCACTGCAGCATCCATGGTTTTGTTGTTAACTGTATCTTTTTAAATGCAGTTAAATAGTTCACACACTCATTATGCATACAGACGGAATATTTATTTAGAAAGACACTAGTTACATAAACATAGGTACTAACCCTTGCATTATACAGCACCAAATTTGCTACTCAGACAAACATAATGTACAATGATCAGAGATGTCACAGTTTTCGGCAGCGTTTATGAATTTGGTTCTGGAAGTTTGATGTTGAATGTCTTCACAAGCAAAGCACATGAAATCCAAACTTGTAAATTCATCATCTTTAACTTACTTTAAGCAACCCCACGTTCTGTTCTGGAAAGTGATAAGGCCAGAGAACCAGTGCTGAATGAATGGAAGAACTACTGACAATCAAGGGTATAATAGGGGCTTCTGTTGTAGGTTATTTCCATGGCAAGTACAACTGCCTTTCACATTTTTCCCGAAGAAGTGTTGTCAACACTGTAAGCTATATTCTTATTCATGCTTAAAATAGACTTTAAGGAAAAGTTTTGTAGATTTACAGTCTGCTTTCAGTTATGTCTCTCTTTTTTTTGTACTATTACAACTAGTAGTTGATTTTTGATACCTTAACTGTAATTGACTGTTGTCTTGCAAATGCTTACTGCTAGCAAATAAATTCTGTCCTTTATAGCATCACGTGCCTTCAGAGTAACTTCTTGCTGATTTATATGAACTGTATATTCTGTGAAATAACTGTCTTGCTGTCATCACAACCTTATTTTCCTCTTGAATAGACTCTGGAGCGGACAAAAGTGGAAAGGAATTTTTTTGACTCAAGGGCATGCAGAGAAGTTAGGAGTGGTGAGCAGAGCTTGATTCTGTATAGTATGGTACAGAAGATAGCTCTGTATGACTCCTTTTTTGTTAATGGAACAGCTCTTCAGGAAACCTGAGGGAAAAGGGGAAAGAAAATCATGAGGTCTCCCTTTCTAAAAACCACTCCTTGTCAGGATTTCTTCTGAAAAATGCGAAACATGACTGCTAGCCATCAAAATGGAACCTTTTGGGAATGGGTTGTACTCTCATTTGGTCATCTGGCTTTTTTGCACAGTTGCTTGCATGTGACAGCGCGTTAACCTTGTTTAATGACGAAGTATCTGAGGCATAAATATCACATCTTACTATTTATGTACCGCAGTATTATGTGTGTGTACAGATTTACAAACGATTTTTACAAGCGAATTTAGCGAGGGTACAGGTACTTCCATTCGTTTATCTCTCAACCTTTTGACATTTAGCGTCATTTTAATTACATACTTAAATGACATTTTACATTGGGGAGAGAGGTTCTACTGTAAGCATCATCAGCCCACTGATAACTCTTCTGTACTTGCTGTTTCAGTAAATAACCTTTTGCTAGTCCCTTGTTTAGGTCTCAGTAATCCCATCTGAAATTCAGGATTGTGAAATTGTGCTACTTTGAGTTACTACCAGGAAAAAAGAAGATACTGTTACAGAGCCTGTGGTTGGACATACTGTCAAAAAATAATTTCAACTACATGTGAAGAAAAATACTAGCGTCTTAAGGCTCTTTCCAATTACTTCTCTTATAAACATGTTTTAGGGTGAGGAGATGTAAAATCCTGTGATCTGAAAAATGTTGGTTTTAAGGATTTAATTATGGTAGCTACATTGCCAAAAATGTGCGTTTGAACTGTCAGTGACTAATGGGAAGATAGCTATCTATATTTTTAATTTAAACCTATAATTCCTTATCAGATATAAATATCACTTAGAAAAGGAGGAAAAAGTTCGTTCTATGAAAACTGTTAGCAGTGATTTTTTGGATCGTTTTAGTGCAAGTTTAGTTGATATATTCCTTCACAGGTACGTCAAGGCCTTCCTTTAAAGATATGGATAGCTTATTAATTACGAAGCCTAACTTAGATTCGTGTGTGCACACATCCACAAGTCTGTTTATGTCACTAACATGCATGAGCCAAATCTAAGTGTTGGCATTCATTTTTCAAAGCAGTATGGGTTTTGATGAAATTCATGGGAAATATGTGGCTGTGTCAAGCCTTTCTGAAAAGCAGAACCATTGCATTTTTTTGTTGTTCCAGTCTTAGTAAGTATGCAAATACTTGTGTGTGCCTGGTAATACTTATGTTCCCAGGAGCAACAAACATAGTCAGTGATCAAAAATGAACCAATTAAATACCTCTGTGTTTTACTCTACCTAGCTCTTTTGCTTTCTGCTCATTCTCCAGTTGCACATCTCCCTGCCTTGACCTTCCTCGGTAGTGGATTCACACTTGAATTGGTGCTCTGTATTTTTTACCAATGCCTTTTCATTTTGCAGTACTTCTGCCAATGTGTAGTCTTTCTTACTTCTTCTCTGAACTGGAGGCTCCTTAAAACCATCCCTCAACAACCAGTCTACTCAGACAGTTGTGTCTTTTTTAATTAAAGTGCCTTTGAGCATCTTTTCTGCAGATGCTGCTGGTTTATGGGGGTTTTTTTGACTGTCTTCTCCCCTCATGTAACCTGTGGAGCAGTAAACCACGTGGGAGGTTATGTAAGTTACTCACTTCAGTAGTTATCATTTTCTTTCCCTGTCAAAAAGATCCATGAAACCACACTAATTACAAAGAATTTCAAGGCTTTGTAAGGATATTCAGTTCTGTTATTTCATACGAATTCAAACTTGACTACTGAATTTTTAATACATGAAAAACGAGCCTGTTAGAAGTACTTGTGTGAGATGATCCTTGAGTCCCCTCCTCTCAAGCCTCTAACCAGTGACCATCCGCTCTGTAGGAAACTTAACCCCAGTTCTGCTTTTGCTTGATGCATGCACTCTGTGGGACAAGAGTGGGAAATGTCACAGCATTTTTTGATTGCTTGGTTTTTGTGTTTTGTGGTTTTTTTTTGTTTTCAAATACTGAGTTCTTGGTGCTTTACAAATGAAGACTCAGTAAGATGGGCTGTTTGACTTGATACACTTACATCTTATGTTTTGTGCTGTCTCTGCTTTGCATCTTCAGTGCTACATAATGTATGCGCAAAAAAAAATGAAGTTGTTTAGAAGAAGTTGTTAGAAGCAATTACATGGATATTTCTGCTTAAATAACCAATGATTATCACTATTGATGTTTTTAAACCATCCTCATTAGTGCTTCAGTTTATATTCAATCCCAATTTGAATGCTTCCATCCAGATTTTTTTAATTGAAGTCTTTTTTGTAGATTTAACAGCTGCTGCAGATCCTTGATTGTGCTTTTAGGTACAGCAGTTTGCTGTGCTGTTCTTACGTGCCTAGCAAAAGCTTCCTGTACACCTCTGAACATTTGTTTCCATCTAATGATCTGGTTTTGTCGTGTTTATTCTGTGGCCTGTGGCTAAGGCATGTTATGTTAGCTGACTGCTGGAAGATGCTGTGCTGATGCTTGCCATGTGCTGATTTACTCTTGCGTGATGTTTTGGTTTGGTTTTTTTTGAGTTTTGGTTTTTTTTTTCCAGTATGCTTATTTCTATGCACATTCAATCTTGCCATCTCATCGTTTTTCTAGATGTGTATCTTTCTGCTTGTTGGAAGCTTTGCATTGGAGTCATGCAAACGTGTACTTATTTATCTTGGTTGATCATGTGGCAAGCAAAGTCTGCAGTTGGCTTGCTTCTATATGGATGACCATTTATTTTTAAAGGAAGACTGTTTTATCTGCATAGCATATATATCTAATTAGAACATCCCCACTGTAACATTTAAGTGGTTCTTGTGTAGATGATGCTAAATGGTTTCCTATAAACCATGAAGCCATCCTTCATCTGATCAAAAGATTATAAAAGAAACAAATACAGAAGATTTCTACTTAACTCTTTCAGCTTGGATTGATCTGCTGTTATGGCTTGAGCTTTGCTGATTTGCTACTTCTGGCTAGAGTTGAGTTCAGTAGGTATTGATACACTCTTCTGGTTTGAATGCAGTGGTTCCATCTACACAAGTGAAAACGCAGCCTGGAAATGCCACCTCTGCCGTGGGCTGGAAGCAGTGCTGTGTAGAGAGGGCTATTGAAAGTCAGATGCTTCTGCTGCTGTGTTTTACAGATCTTGCATGAGTTACTATCCTGAGATGCTTTTCAGTGTCGGTAAAATATGAACATATGTTGGCTCATAAAATAATAGACGTGCTATTTAGTACATGAGCCATACTAAAGCAAGTGGTCTTCTCTTGTTCAATGAGAACGTTGTTAAAATGGTGCCAGAATTTAGGCTGCCCTATATTCTATCATTTTTTCTTTTTTTTTCTTTTGTGTGTGTAATTAGGAGTCTAAGACCCATTTTTTTTCCAAAAAAGCCTGACCAGTTTAGCTGGCAGTGTTGGTATGCACACATACAGACAGTTACTTAGCTTGTGTAAACTACACTGGATCATCGTTTTTAATGAAAACATTCTGCCTTATTTGAAAGGAGTTCATCATGTGTGCATGGTTATTCTGGCTCTCTGACTTCACTGTAGCATCAGAAATCCAACAAGTAAACTGGTATTTGGAGTGCAACTAATTACTGCAGAATGTTAATTGTAACTCTTTTTCATTCCCTTCTGCAGAATGACAGGAAGGGAGTTTTTTTCTCGATTTCCAAGCCTTTATCCTTTCCTTCTCAAGCAGTTGGAAGTTGTAACCAATACTTTGAACAGGTAAGACTGTATCTGAGAAAGCTGTGAAATACAAAGTGCAATGAAAAGGTTAAATGGAGTTGTCTCATGTACCCATATGCTGTGCTTTTCATCAGTGCTTCTTGAAACGATACTGTTCTGCTAGTGTCTTTTGCTAAGACTTTTTTCCTGTGACTTTTACACAGTGCAGTAAGTCTCCGGAGTATGAGCTACTGTTAAGTAATTAGTAGTTGCTGCATTCGTAGGATTAGATGTTATAGACCATACATTTCTTAGGGAAAGATAGAACCTGGATGTTTGACCGGCTCATGCTTAGCAATTACACTTCCTAACACGTTTAAGTGATAGAGGGTCATAGGCCTCATGTAACCCTAAATGAGCACTTTCCAGCGTGTGACACATTGACTCTGGGAAGGTCCTTGATCTCTTGTTAAGGACTCCACAAATGGTGGCTGGGCATTCCCACTTGATCAATGCTAGATGAAACCATTTGGGATGATGCTGATGCTGTTATGCCCAGGTTCATGAACTTTTAAAGTAAACCAGTGCTGGCTTTGTTTTTTCCACAGTTTATACCATAGCATATTAGGAAGTTGAGCAGCTGACTTAGGAGTGAGGTTCAGTTTGTCTGTTTGTTGAACCTGAGGTGGATACTTGGGAGCAGGCGTTTCACCAGTTGTTGCACATTTTGCAGTCTCTGCTCTAAGAAAAGAGGGTGTGTACATATTCCTCACAGCAGTTTGCTTTGCCTGACACTTCAAAAGGTGACAGTGTCATCACTGGAAAATTTTGGGAAGTCTTTAAACTGAAAACATTGACAGCTGCTGCCTGAAATATTGGCCGTGAACACTTTTTGTATTGTGTATTGAGGCTTATGTCTTGTTGTTATTCATTAACAGAATCAAGAAATGTTGATTTGGACTTGGATTTTGGATTGTTTTTACAATACGAATAGTAGCCACTTGGCATCAATGACAAGAACTGTTCTTTCATGAAGCCTGGTATTTACTATATGCACATTTCCTTCCAAGCTGAAAAAAGGACTTTTTTAAACCGTCTTGTTTCTCTAGGAACTGAGGAAAAAAATGATCTCTGCCAAGGCAGACCACCATGGTTAGCAATAAAGGAGGCTTGGGATCATGTCGAGAAAGTGAAGGTAGCACAGCCTTAAGGGCCTTCATACAGGAGTCTCTGGTGGTGCCATAGGAGAAGTGGATGTTGTGTTTGATCCCAGCAGAGTTTGCGTGTAACTCGCCCCAATTAGCCTGGCATACCTCCTTGAACCAGAAATGCAGAAGGGATTGTGTGTGGAAGAGTCTCAAGACTAGCATGAAGGAGGATGCATTATTTTCATCAAATGATTCTTGTCACTCTTTTCATTTAGTGAATCTGAAGAGTTGAAAATCCATCCAAGCCTGTTCCTTTTGCTTTTAATCCTGGGAAGGCTGTATCCATCACCAATGGATGGCACTTACTCAGCGCTCAGCATGGCACCGTTTGTCCCGTTTATCATAAGGTAAGGTGATTTTTGTGGTAGTTTTACAGGTGATGGGAGTTCCGTCTTGAATGGCTTGAGTCATTTTCTCTTATGAAATACATTTTTAAGCATCTCTTCAGCTCTAATTCTTCCAGGAAAAACTGGTATTCATTGGTTGGACTTCCCTGTATTATTAATGCTTGTTTGGGGGGATTAAAAAGTATTTCAGTTTGTATGACTTGTTTGTAAATCTTCGTCTGCAAATGCTGCACAGCATGCTTGCTACCACAGAGGGAGTAGATGAAACCTGATGGGCTTGACTGACTTTAGCAATGACACATTTGCTGTACAAACTTCTGATGTGTTGGTTTTTTTCAGTCCTGCAGAATGATTCTTCATAACACATAAATGTAATGACTAACACATCAATCTGTAGATGTGTATCTATCTCTCCATATCCATCCATATGTCTAAATCTATATCTATAGGTAGAGATGGATATATCCTATATCTAATATATTTTTAAGATGACTTTTCAGGTTTTTATACAGGGTAACTTTCATTTATATGGTGGTTACATCAAGATATTTAGCAGATATTTTTGCTGTTCTGTGTGCCGCTGGTGTGGAATGGGGAGCCTGATAAGAGAACAGGGCTGTGGTGGGTAAGGAGAAATTATAATCAGTATTTGAGAGGAAGTCTTGCTATCTGTGTGAAAGCTTCAGAGCAATAGGGTGAGAAAGTTCTGTACCTAATTTTGCTGCTTTAGTCGTAAAATAAGATAAAGTTGTTGTTATCATAAGATCTTCCAATTTTTAAGCTACTGTTTGTTCAAGTAGAATAACTCTGTCTGCTTATTGTTCACAGCAGATGTGATGTATTTCTTGCTGCTTACAATGCGTTGGTGTTTCTAATTTTCAAGAATAAATAATAACCTACAATTTTCTCTTAAGGGTAAAAACTTGTAGTAAGAGTTTTTAAATGCACGATATTTAACAGTTACAAATGTTTGGTTTCTGCCATATTCGACTCTTAAATGCTTTTTGGAGAAATGTTTAAAACTGTGTTTGTTGGTTACATCATTGATTCATGCTGGTTTTATGCCTTTGTTAGTACATGGATAATGCTGCTTTGTGCCTTGGTTCTTTTTAGTATAATGTTTCAGCATCGTTTCTGATACCAAAAATTAATCTATTACTGATAAGATTTTGGGTTATATCTTTATATTACAACCTTTACTTTTGGCAAGATGCATACACCAGCAAAAAAACTCTTTATATTGAACTGGTTTATTCTCTTGGGGTTATTTAAATCTGTTCAGAGGTTATGGGGAGAAAAGCCCAATAAAATCTTTAAAAGAGGAACCTGAAACTTTTAAGAGACCTGTATTATCGGAGCTACCTTCCTTTAAGTATTCTTCTGAAGAGGAGTGATATGACAGATAAAGGTGATGGGTTTTTTCCTGTTTCCTATCCATTGAATTCAGCAATAAGAGCTGTGGATACAGGTATAAGACTAGAATAAAATTCTTACGTGTATCAGAGAAAATTGCGTGTGGGTGTACAGACGTGCATTTTCTGATAGGTTCTTTGGCAAAGCATTGGCATTTTTTATGGTTGCCGGGGGTCAATACCAAGGATTCTGCAGGGGTAGAAATGTATGTATTGATGTTGTAACTCACTGTGCTGTTACAGGCTGTATTTCTGTGAACAGGCCTTAAGCCCTTGTTCTGTGAATACCGTGGCTGTTTTCAGTGCACTCTGACTGCGCTAGTCGGAATATATAGGGGTGATTTACCTGGGTAAGGTAAATGTTGCTATTTTCATTTCGATTTCTCTTCCTATTTTCCATTCTCCACGGACAGATGAACTGAAATAAAATTCTTTCCTGTTAGTTTGGTTCTTGTTTAGTAGGTGGTAATGAAGATTGTTGTGAAGTAACCACTTACAGGATCAAAGAGAAGGCCTTGTGCCAAAGGCCCTATGCATCAAGACATTAAATTGAATATATTACCTGTTCCTTTGAATTACTCCATGTAGTACTGGATTACATAACATCTATGTATAGATATAATTACATGGTAGTATAGTGCAATTACATCTCATTGTTATATTTTTGCTGAAAGATTTTTGCATTTCTGTTGCTGTAGCGCTGTCAAGGAAGGATACTGTTTATGTGGTGGGGAGAGAGGAAGAGTGAATATAACCCAGAGCAGATCTTCAGACGCTTCCCAGGGCTCAGCCCACAATGAAGTGACATTTGTTTGTTGCTCTGAGAGGATGAACAGAATATTTACTGTGTTTGCAAGCAAATATGCAGTTCTCTGAACAAAACTGCGTTTCGCAGGAAGAATTCCAATTGGGCTTTTGAAGCGTTTCACTTAAGCCCAAGTGGAATTTTCCATTTAGTGGGAGTAGAGCTGTGGTTGCTCTGACCGCGCTGAGATGAATTGCACAATATGAGTAGGACTAAATGCTGCAAGGACAAATCTCAATCTCTGTGCACATGCTTGTTACTCCCTGATGAACTAGTGTACTTGATTACCTATCTGTGGTTCTATTAAAAGCTATTTTTTCCCCTTTACCCTTGCAGATGTTTTATTTGGAAGGGAACGCTTTGATTCACAACTTATTACCTCACTTCTTTCTTCTTTTTTCTTTTTTTTTTTTTTTTTAAGAGCTAGATAGGTCTGCTTTAATGGTTACTTTCTAAGAGGAAGGAATGTACAGAATGTTTTTGATTAACAAGGGAGGTAATCGGGAGGTAATGTTTTAAGTATGAAATGAAAACATAACCTCCCTTTTGCTTCCCCCTCCCCCTTTCAAAGACCTCTAATCTCTTCAGAATGATCTAAATTTGAGTTACCTTCTGTCCTCTCGTACCATGGCATTGACAGTGTTTGTTTAGTGTTAAATGTTCTGGCCTGAATGCTCTGAAGGAGTAAAATGGGTATTGCTATATTGACTTAGATACTTTTCATTAATTAAGTTTGGCCTTATTTAGGACTGTGACTTTTTAATGCTTTTAGAAGTTTTTTAAAAATTAGCTTTAAAGTGTTGAACAATATAAGGGTTTTTTAAAGACTCTTTGGGTGTACATGCCTTGTCTTCCACTTCACAAAACTGGTTTTAATTCTTAGTGAAATTTCCCCTTAAAACTTTTGTTAAATAGATTGCAAAGTGTTGTTGCTTCTAGATCTATCATGTTGCAAGTCATTGAAGAAACTCACTGTCTGAGGACAAATTAAATAGAAATGTGAGCATCTTTCCATGAAACTAATGGAGCTATGAAATAGACCCTATTTACTTGTTCAGAGTTTTGTAACTTGCATCTTTCTGTGAAATAGAGGAACTAAATTCCAAAATCCCCTGATACTGTTTTTAGTTGGGGGCCAGGGAAGGTGACATTGGGAAGCACTAGTCCTTTCCAGCTGTTCTCTTCCCCCTCCTGCCCCAGTACTGTTTTGGTTTTGCAGTCGAGTGAGCTCATCTTTAATGTACAAGGATAATTACTGTGACTGTTAGCTAATGACAGGCACTAAGATGCAAGGAAAACAAAATTTTGTGTGGCAAGGAAAAACTTTCTGTAGGATGGAGCATTGTCAGCTGCTCTGTTACTGCAAGTCATTCCTAAAAGAGAGCTTAGGAAAGGAAAGTCTACATCAGCTGTGAGCAAACTGACAGCTCGAATGCTTTCAATGCTCAGATCTGTTATTTAAGTGGGCTGGATGCATCTACTAGAGGGTAAGTGGATTTACATCTATCTAGTTCTCTCCTGGAGAGGCGGAGGAAACAACTGAAGATGATTTGACTCTCTTACAGGTACACATTTTCTTGGAAGTTACTGCTTCTGTATCTTGCTTGTCTGAGCAGGCTCTGAAGCCTCCTAACAGGCTCCTGGCAAAGTCAGCTCAGTAAATTTGTTCAAAGTCACTCGGCTGAAGCGATGCGAGATGTCACGAGTGCCCCCAGCTCCCGTGATCCCTTTCCCACAGCAGCGCTGTGGCGCTGGTGCTGGCCGCTTGCCGCGCGGGAGCCCTCCGCAAGCACCGGCGCCACGTCCCCGCGGGTTCCTGTGCGTCGCGGCACTGTGGGGCCTGCCGTGCCGCTTGACTATGGAGCTTCTTGGGCTTTTTGAATGGTTTACACCAGACTCTTTAAAGGTCTGTTACCCTAGGGATTTGTTGGACTCCTTTTGGATGCGTTACATGACTCTCCCCTTCTAACGTTTCTTAGCAGAGAATTGGATTTCTGAGTATGTCCCCCTGCGAGGAGTGATGCAGACTGTTGGCTGCAGTTTCAAGCTTGAGGGGAAAAGCACGAAAAAAAAAAAAATTCTAGAAGCCATGGTTCTACATGGGTGTTCAGTCCGCACATGAAATGTGGTACTCTTGGTTTGATTCAGTAGGTAAATAACGCTAAGCTTTGTTGACTAATAGTTTTTATAAAAAATCTTGAACAGGTGCCAATCCTGGCTAATACTAAGGAGATTTTTCGTAAAATTTAAAAGCAAAATAGGTGTTCCTGTTATAAAATTTCTTCAGTGAAGTCTAAGAGGTTCAACCTTCACAACTTCCTTGCGTATTCCTTTCAGTCTGCATTGCTCAGTTTACCTCAGTATAGATAAGGGGTAAATCTTATTGGCATAGTTCACATCTTTGGCTTTTGAATGAAAAATCTGATGATGTAAAGATGAGCATGTAAAATTGTGATCTTACTGTTGCAATCTCTGTGTAGGAATATTGCATATCATTGAGGTCTAGGTTTTAGGTGATTTGAAAAATGTGTATTTAAGTGAAATTGATGCAGGTGTATTTTAGCATCTTAGGAAGCGGAGCACCTGGCTGTGACTTTTGTGCCTCTCTAGGAGTGAGTCACAGTAGTGTCTTAGTATTTTATAAATCTGTGAGAGCTTGCTTCTGAAGGAAATATCTTAAGGAAAAGACCCAAGTATAGTAGTAATATTCTAGAAGGTGATGTGAATTTAAGTATTCAGTGACAAATACTGTAGCTTTTATGTGGGTTACTCTTTCAAAAAAGTTAATCTTTGTTAACTTGTGGCTTTTATTGTTCTGTGTTGTGTTTAATTATGTTAAATTATATCCAGTCTGTCAGGTGCCTGGTCCTGTTCCATTGTAGCCCTGTGACACAGCTTGTATATGCTTCATGGGAGTCGAGTCTGGAGTAAGATGGAGTAATAAAGAAACAAAATTAAAATGTAAAATCAGAAGTGTCTGTGAGACTTGGAAAAAAAAGTTTAAAACCTTACGCTGAATAAAGAGCACCAGGGATGGGAGAGAGGTAGTTCTGGTAACAAGATATTCTCAGTTTGTTTGGGAAGAGCTTGGTTGAAGTTATTCATGTATACCGTGTTAATAACACTGTTTATATAAGTAGTTTAAATTCAGTTTCCCTGATCATTGTTTTCTTTCACACATGTACAATTGCATATGTGGGTTTAGTACATCATCCTGTATCTGACTTGAAAGCAACCATCTGACTTTCTGTAGGCTAAACACTGATATCCTTTGGTAAGTGGCCAAACAAGATAGCTGAATGGTTGTGCTAAGTGTGCTTCCTTTGCCTTTCTCCTCCTTTTCCTTTATTTTAGTGCGGCACGGAACCAGTAGGAGGATTATGTTAAAGCCTGCCCATTTGAAACTGTCATTTCTGTGAGGCTGGGGAATCTTATCAGGGATCTGATAAGCAAAGAGCTTTTGTGGGAATGCTTTTTCATATTAGATGAAGACCTGCATGTGTTGGTGGCAGCATTGTTGTATGAAATTAGCTGCCCTTGATTACAGTTGTTTATAAAAGCATCTCCCTGGGTTTCCGTATCACGTGCACATCTTCTCAGTCTTTAGTCTCTGTTTTTTTCCCCTTTGTCTTGTCTTTTTTTTTTTCTTCTTAATCTAATGTGTAATCAGCATAACTGCTTAGCATTATAACTGTCTGCAGTAGTTTGTTATTTGGAAACCTGTGATACTTCAACCAGGCTCTGACCCACTGGAATTGCCCTGTCCTTGCCGGGGAAGCTTATGAGGCTGACCTGTGGTTGCAATACAAGGACAGATACTCTTTTGATTATAGGTGTGGTTCCCAAAATACATGAGCTGACATAGACATTTGGAAAAAGGAGCAGCGTACACCCCTAAAACATATACGTTGGTTTTTAGATTTTTATTGTATTTTGTAGTGTTAAACCTCTTGCTTGAGATCTAAGAAGTTTTGCATGGCTGAGGGAGGAGGAGGGAGGGAAAGTAATTCCCCTCTGAGCATAGCTCCTCTCTTTTGAGATGGGACTGGCCTGGAATTCTTCTATTTATACTTCCAATCTATTCTCTGTACAATCCTGATTGCATAGTGATTGGTACTGTAAAAATATTTATGGTTCACTGTAAGTATTTATTAAGAAGGTTTTCAGACTTTTGTTAGCGTTTTTAAAAAAGAACTGGTAAACAGATGTAATTTTTTTCTGCTTTAAGTTCAAATTGTAGGCCTAGAGAAGACTGCAGAGTGCTTGGCTGACAGTAGACTGTTCTGATCAACCTTAGATCATTGAACTTGTTGTACGTTCTTTGCTGTGTTCCTCAGCCTTTTCTCTTAAACTGTGGGCAGATATTCTTTACATGTTGAGGTGGTGCTGATGGGAAATCCCTAGGTATTCATTATTGATTCCTTATTCTGTTTTCCCTGTGTTCATCGATCTGCTTCTCACTGGCAGATTATCATCCAAAGCAGTTTAGGAAATATTCACAAACTATAGGGAGCTGTCAGATTCCTTGGAAATAAAAGGTGATGTCTAGCAGAGAGATGTTCACTGGCACCAAGAATAACAGTATCTTTCTGCAGTATTGCAGCCTGCTGAAAAGGACCAATGACTGGCATCCTAGGCTAAAATTTGATGTATACTACTACTTATTTCAAACATTATGCAGTAAAAAATATGAAAGGGTGCTCAAATGTCCACACATGATTTATAAAGTATTGTTCATTAAAATTAGGCAGTCAGTACTTTGCTGATCAAATAGCCAAATAGTAACATTGAGCTTGTTTTGCAAAAGTATTTGTGGGAAGGAACATGAAAATGGAGAGAAGTAATGCAATAACTATGGAGAGAGCAGTGAGTGAGTCAAGGAAAACCAAGTGTAATGATATTTTCAGAAGCAAGTATTATTTATAAAGAGCAGTCTGAGAAGAGTCAGTATTGAGAAAGCCTTTTGGTAACAGGCAAGCTACTTTTAGGGGTATGGCTGAAAGGAAAGTGTCTTTGAGAACCCAGTTCCTTTGGTTGCTTTACAGGTCTAACAGTAAGTTTAGAAAGTTAGCTTTGTTGCATTCTTATTTACAATTAGCTGAAGCTTTCAGAATCATAAGATGCTGAGAGTTAATTTATGCATTGAACTTCCCTTTTCATAGAGTTCAAAATGATGATACAGCTGCTAAGACAAAGTAGTTTGTCTCCATTCTTTGCTCTGTTTTTTTCCCAACTGTTTTGGTAGGAAGTGGTGTTTTCTTTCTGTTACTCTGCCGTTGTGAAACGTCATAGTAACTTCTCACAAATTGACAGAGTTGAAATGTGATTGTGAATGAAAATTTTCCTTTTAGATGCCTTAAGAGCAGTTGTGTTTTCTCTAGAATGCTCTGAACCAAAAACTGGTAAAACAAGGCTAAACTCATGTGACTTCAAGTAGTTAGATAAACCTAAACGTTAGCTACCTGGAGATATCACTTGAAGTTTCTTAATGGGAATGCAAGGAGAAGGATGCCATTTAAATTGTCAGCATGTTCTCCAGCAAATCTCCATTTCAGGAGAATGTCTAAAGTTTGCACACAGCAACAGTTTTCATCGGCTTGCATGTTAGAGATCTTAAGTTTGTGGCTGAACCACAACAATTTCAGTTTCTGTTGATGATTCAGCTTGTAAAAAGTAGCCGACTGATAACAATAACCTAGGTCCTGGTGACAAGAAGAGAGAAATGTCTGTAATTTCTCCCTAGAAAGCCCTTGGAAACATGGAGGAACAGCTCCTGGCATAGCTTGTGGATAGCTTTCACAAATAAAAGTCTGTGTACTTAGCCTACATAGTTCCTGCAGTATTTACAGCTACTCTGATTCATTAAGTGCTTGCGTGGAAAACACTGCCCCTGTGAAAACAGAAGGTTTTATCTTAATTGCCCAAACTGGAAGAATAAAATACTTAACACAATGTATAAAGAGACTAGAAGTTTGGGCAACCATTAACTTCACTTTAAAGGAAATAGATAAGAATGTGGAGATTTAGTACTGCATAAATAATGTGAAATTAAACTTGATCTGTTTCCGTATATGGCTGTGTTCAAGCCTTTTCTGTTCTATGTTCATGTGTTGATTGTACATCTAAAACCTTGGGCAAACTTGATACTTTTTTGTAATGTTTTTCTGCTTGTCAGGTAAATTTTGAGATGCTGTATCAAAACTCAGATTATTCTGGTGGTTTTTTGTTCTGAATTTCAGATTAAAGAATAAAAAATTTTCATGAGGCCAATTTATAAGACAGGTTTCTACAGTGAAATAAGTTTTAAAAATTGAATTCTTTGGATACTTTAATTGCCAAGGAATAGAGAAATCTAATGAAACAAAAAATAGTTGTATTTCCTTAACAGAAAAACACAAAACAAGAAAATCAATAAATGAACAAAAGAAACTTTAGGTACATGTAGAGCAAGTTGTTGTTCGTATTCCAGGAAACCTTACTCTCAACATTAAGGAATACGTACTGTCCTGCTGATTTGTCCCTGATATGGAAGTCCCATTTAATTGTGTGCAAGCATGAGTGTGTGTTTGGGTTTGTTTTTTTTTAAATGCTGATTTTGGACCTCTCTTTGCTTGGAAATCTGCAGTACTGTGTTTGAAAGTTGCTGAATTCAATCTTTCAGTAGAAAACTTGAAGGAAAAAGTATGAACTAGGGTATAAT
This sequence comes from Baryphthengus martii, assembly GCA_013396935.1. Lineage (NCBI taxonomy): Eukaryota > Metazoa > Chordata > Aves > Coraciiformes > Momotidae > Baryphthengus > Baryphthengus martii. The sequence continues at coordinate 98,805 of VWZK01001297.1, read as the reverse complement.
TCTTACGATTTTTTTCATGAAAGGTCTTTTTTTTTCTCAGTTATTCCACTTAATACAGACAGTACAATGCTCTTAAATCTTAGTAACTAAACTCTTTCTAATAGGAACTGGATCTGTTCCCAGATGCTTTTCTCTGTGATCCCCATCTATAATTTCCCCTAATGTAATTTCATGGTTTTAATTCTTGTTTTAGAACTGGTAACATGACTTGAACTAAGTAGCTGCATGGTGAAGACAGAGAACCTCTTTCTCGTACAACTTGCCATGTCTGTATAGAATCACACAGAAGCCTTGTTATGTTTTGGTTTTTTTTAGTTTCCAGTGCATTTGTTAGAACTAGCTCCAGGGTTTAATGGCTACTATCTATCGGATTTTTATTTATTCATTTGTTTTTAATCAATTTTATCATTGAAAAACAGTAGAGGCTGTTAAAACACTTTAATTATCAGGCAGAGTTGGTTTGTTTGAATTGCAAGTGTGCCTTTCTAGCCTCATGCTGCCCTCTTCTCCCAAACTCTTTTTGTGATGGTGGTGGGATACTTGATTTGGCTTGAAAGGTTGGAGGCCCCTTCTGCAGAATGTTCCCTTGCTTGTTCAGCCTGTTCTCCCATTTTTTTCAGTTCCCTTGTCTAACATTTTGTGAATGAAATGGATGTGAATGTATTTCAGCTGAAAACAAAACCATGATGCTGAGATACTGTCTGTAGGACTGCAGAGGCTCTGTTGATAATCAGCAGTGACATTAATAATGCACAGATAGCTGTAACGACATCCAGTAAACTTGGAAATAGATGTTTTTCTCCTTGCGAATCCTTCTAACAACTGCAGGTATTAATGGACATATTTTCAGGTACAGGTGTGATTTTTCTAAATTAATTCTACTCATTTGTTTCTGTGAACCTTCATATAAAAGGTAACCCTTGAGTTTGTTAATTTGGGTATTATAAGGTCTGTTGAGGAGGAGTAATAAGAAAGAGAGGAAAAAAGCAAATAGGAAACACCCGCAGTTTCTGTGTTGGGGAAAAAAACCAAACCAATTCAAGGTATTTTTGTTTAGAGCTTGAGTTCTGTTGTTTGTAGCCAGAGTAATAAATTAGATACTTTGATGTGTGCAGAGGAGTATGGAATCTTTGTGCCTTATGGGAGTTGGTCATAAATTATGTCAGCTAGGAGGGTTGTTCAGGATCTAAGTGCTAAAGCTGGAACGCAGCAGTGGAAGTGCATTGAATCTACAGTTACACAAAGTGAAACCTCAGATTTATTGACTTTTTGTTCTTGATCATGGACTGTTTGAAGTAAACATGTTTACATCCAAGACCTCGTGCACCTAGGTAAACACTACTGAGTTCAACGTGGAATACTACTTCAACAATTGTTAATAGTCCTCAAAATTTAACAGAAGTGTATCACATGAGGATTTTGGACACTTCATTGCTTGTTGTTACCTTGAGATATTATGAAATTATGTCTGGTTTTACATGCGACATTGTAGGTATTTCTTAGATTTTTATACTGTATTTATCCATGATCTGCATGTAAAGAAAGTGACACCTACTGAAAGCTTATTTTTTCCCCCCAAATATTTTTTAAATCAAAGAAAATGAGTATGTTTTGTATCTAGATTTGCACACACATACATGCAGCCCTAACAAATGCAAGACCCTGTTAATCATACTTGCCTGCAGAGAGTAAGAGAAGAGGCAGCCTGCGACAGATTTTAGGGATGGCACATTGCAGCACAAGTACAGGCTGGGTGAAGAGTGGATTGAGAGCAGCCCTGGAGAGGAGGACTTGGGAGTGCTGGATGATCAAGCACTTAACATGAGCCAGCAATGTGCTCTGGCAGCCCAAAAAGCCAACTGTATTCTGCGCTGCGTCAAAAATTGTGTGGCCAGCAGGGCAAGGGAGGTGATTCTGCCCCTCTACTGTCCCACAGTTGTTGCTAGATCATAGACAATACTTAAGAGTCCACCACCTCTATACTTAAGATGTATAGTTGATCTTGGGGTCTGGTATAACAGTAAAGAAAAAGTTGCTACATGAGGTTAGATTGTTGTTTTCTGTTACTCAGTTCTTTCATTTGCATTCATTCTTCCTCTCCCTTTTTGAGAATTGATCCTGTTTAGTTTTATTTACAGGTAAGAGATTATATCTAAGCGTGATCCAGTAAAAATCAAAACTGCCTGTTCTTAATCTAGAGTGCTGTTACAGGTTATGGAAAAAGTAGCGTATATTTTGACATTGTTCTGGCAAACTTCTTGCGTGATTCAGGAATGAAGCCAAGTGCTTTCAAAACATGAGAGATGTACACATAAGTGCCTTCAGGGTATGCAGAAGTTCAGAGAGAGGTCACTAGTGGTGACTTGGCATGATATCTTGCATGTGATATCTTGTATGTGAAAGGAGGAGTGTTTTTGAAATGTTATCAGTACTGTTTCATGAGGGGGGCGAAGGGGGAACATGGCCAATTTTCTTTGAGTATTAGGAGATTTTAAAAAATAAACATGAAAAATAAAAAATAAGGAGAAGGAACATCAGGAGTGTTAACTCCTCCCAAATTCGGGAAGGTGTTTGCAAATGTGAAGTACCTTCCTTGTGTTCCCATACATGTTCCTATGAAGCAGACACTTTATTGTTCTTAAACCTCATGATACTTTTGTTCCTTAGTAATGACTTTGTAGGAGCACTCTTAGGAGGATTTCCACCAAGATGTCGGTTTCTTTGACTTACACTGCACCCTCTGTAGCAATCTGTAGTGTCAGAACTTTGCATTAATGTAGAGCAGGTGAGTAGTACAATGGCAGGCTGGTGGCTGAGTACCCTTCGGGCAGGTAGTAGCTGTGGGTGTGCATTTTTCTCAGGCACGGAAACTTGCAGAACCTGGTCCCCTGCATCCTGGGTGAGTTCTCCACCCGCTGGGCACCCGTGTGTTTGCTCGAGAGAGGAGGAGGGGGTTGAGGTTATTGCCTCCTGATTCAGGATCCTCAAAGTGCAAAACAGAACCTAATTTAAGGGTCCTAGTTAGGCTTCTCTGAGGGGTTACACTTTGAGGTTCTTGCAAAGAACAAGAGTTTGGGGCTTGCGGAGATGTGAAGATCAGACTTGTTTGTAATCCTGAGAATTGCCTTATGTGTAAATACTCAGTATGAATGCTGAGATGGCAGCCTCTGTTGTGGACTCAGACTTTAGGCAGCTGAGACAATTTTTCCTGTAATATGAAATTATTCTCTTCTTTCTAAATATAGAGCAGTCACTTCTATTTCCTTTTAAAAAACTGATAAAATAACAGCGTGGAACAAAAATTGATATGTAAAATACTGTATCTCCATATATCTATGTGCTCTAGTCTTTAATGTCAGCTTTTACATGAAAACAAAGTTGAAGTCAGCTTATCTAAAAATCGTTCTCAACTCTATTTTTATTACTAGGAAAAAACCCAGAGAATTCCATTCTAATTCATTACATTGTGTTTGAGGAGAAACATGTGGTGTTGGAAAGTACCCTTGTATAAGATAGAGGAAACCCGGTCATTTTACCCATTTTCCACATGTCTGAAGAAACGTCAGATTCCTTGGGATTTGTAAAAGGTCATGAACAAAATAAAGAACGTTCTTGAGTTTACAGTTACAGCTAATTAAAAACTAGACATTCATGACAGCATCCGTGTTGCTTGTGTATGGAAAGAACATCCATCCATCCACATGTGAGAATCTCTTGGTTAGGAAAATGTGGTTGAGCAGAAGTAAAGGAATGGTTGCAGACAAATCACTTCTCAGGTTTAAGTTTACTGTGCAGTAGAAGTAAAATGGGTTTGTTAATAAAAAAAAACCCAAGCTTTTTATGAAAGAGCTAAGCTGACTTTCTTCTTGCACCTTGTCAATACAGAATTAAAGCTTTTCCATACAGCAGAGCCTCCAGTTGTGACTGCTCTGCTTCTGATTCCTGTCTTTGAAAAGGAAACACAGAAATGACCTTTCTAAAAAGTATTTCTTGAGAGGGAATTTGTGGGGAGGTGGCGGATAGAACATGCTGCCGTACTGTGAGGATGACAATTCCCGCAAAAACCTGCCAGGCAGGGATAGCATAGCTCTCCATTTCCTTTAAATGAGGTCCATGTTTTTCAGACATCTCATGGCATAACGTCCCTAAAATCTCTAAACTATTATGCTATTTCCATTAAGTTTGTTTAATGCATTGTATTCAAAACTCTTAATTCAGTTACTGGCTCAAAATGAAAACTATTTTCTGCATTTCTTTGATGTGAACTGAAGTAAACAACTACTTTGAGTATTAATTTAAATTTACTGGAGATATTTGAAACTTTAGAATATCTTTTCATTTCATTTTTTAAATGCATAGGCATGACCCTAAGGGGCTTGTTTGGGAGAGCTCCAAAGTGATTTGCCCATTTTGGAAGGGGATAATCTCAACTACATGTGGTGCTGTAAACTGAAAATATGTAAGAAGCAGTTCAGCAAAAGGCCGAGAGGATAGGAGAAGTGAAGGCCATCTCTCTGGGCCGTCGGAATCAGCTGGGACGTATCAGAGGATAACATCTGCCATACTGCGTTCTGCATCACCCGAGTCATTCAGCCAGTCACTTCTCAACCCTGTGGTAACTTCCTCAGTTGTCTGAGGCTGTTGGTGGCTGAATTGTACCTACCCTACAAAAATCGACATGTGCAAGAATTAATGGCTTTGGAAGCTAAAAGATTTTTGTTCACTTCAATTTGGTATATTTACTACCAAAGTAGTATCCAGTTGGTTAATATGTTAATATAGAGTTACTTCTATATATGTTCATAAATCGACAGCCAGTTAGAAGTTAAAACCTTAGTAACATTGAAGTGTAAACGGGTCTTTTATGCCTGAGTTTCCTATGCAGTCTTGAGTCTTATCAATTAATTTTTAATAAATGAAAAGCATTTATTTTTGAAGTAATAATTATAAAGAAATTCTTTTCCCATATGTCTTTTATTTTCTGCCTTCAAATATATTCTAAAAGCCAGTTGGAGATACAGCCTAAAGTTCTAGTAGACACCACGTTGTGTTCTTATGGAAGCATCTGATTAAGAACATGGGGTTTAATTGTCAAACTCATTATACATTTGAATGTGATTTCGGTGTAGTAACGTGAACGTCAAGAAAGATGACACAGGACCATATACTTACCTGTTTCATGGCATAATTGCATCTTTTTTTCTCTCTTTTTTTTAAGCATTAAACAGGAACTTCTGAAGGAATGTTATGTGTTTAATGTAAGTTCTTCAGCATGGCTCTAGTATGTCTTATGTTTCTGGGCAAACACTCTCTCACTACAGAGAAGAAAGACTGTTCATTTGATTTGTGAGAAAGGTGGTTTAGCTTTTATTTTATTTGCTTTAACCACAGCAGTGGATTGCAGCTGAATGACAAAAAAAATGGGTATTTCTTCTTTTTCTAGATGTGGGCACTCTCCTGTGTACCGTTCACGTGAGATGTCAGGTCGGGCCCTTGTTCCTTTTGTTATGGTAAATGAAGTACCACAGACGGTGCTGTCCCTGCTGCAGGGGCTTCCAGACTTTACCAGTCCTCGCATACGGCAGAATAGTATTCATGGAACGCTTCTGCAAGTAAGTTTTTGTGGGGGTTACTTGTTTTTTTATTTGTTTTGGTTTTTTGTTGTTTTGTTTTTTACTGTGGGTATTTTGGTGGATTTTTTTTTTTTGGTCATACTTCATAGCTAGGTAACACCCAGTGAGTTGTGCCGAGCGTTCACACGTTATCAAAACATAGGTGAGGATTGCTTTTGAGTTGATTCTGTCACGTGCACATTTCAACCGTCATTAGAAGGCTGTAAGCTGTAAATATCAACACTTACATTTCATATACTGTTTCACCTCCTGGAGATGGAAGTGTTTTGGGAGCAAGTATCTTTATCTAAACATATCTACAGAGATCTGTGAGACTTGACCAAAATCACAGAGCAAAGCTGAAGCAAAGCTGAACTCCAAGCGTTGTAGGTACTGACTTACTACTTACTGACATATTTATATATTACTTCATTTGCTTTTCCTGCTATGCTAGCAACTTCCTGTCAGTTTGTTGTACAAGTTGTGATAAGCTTTATACTCTGTTCTTCTGAAAACATTCTGGAGAACAGCTCGCTGTCAGTTTGGAATCAGAAATTTCTTTGTCCCCCATGTATCATTCCTTTGGTTTATGGCAGTTGGTTCACTGTGTTTGATTTTTAAGCTATCGTGATAATAAGTTACTAATTTTTATTGCCTGTTTTTCACAAGCAGCCCTCCGACAAAGCCATATTGTACATGGTCAGTTCTGTTAGTCTGCCTTTGTTGGCAAGCTATCCAGGTACACATTCCCACTGTAAACTGTGTCATGGGGTGTGGATAGTTTTGGTTTGGTTTTTTAAGTGTATTTTTTGAGCATATTATTTCCCTTTAAAATCATGACCTTACAGGAAACCTAGGATAGGGAAATGAGTGAAGTTCCCTCTAGAACTCCTACTGTCAACTTTAAAGGATTTCAGTCAATGGAATCTGGATTTGGATGATGGTTGGTTGTGTTGAAGGTTGTTGCAGGGTGTGGGATGTTTGTGTCCAGTCTTTTCTGCTCTGAGAAGCAGTCCATGCCCCTGTGTGCATGTCAGTGTTTCAACCTGTGAGCTGCTGCATCGGAAGGAGGAGATTACCATCATCAAGTGACCTGTGCAGCCCTGGTGTCTCCTGAACCTTTGGAAGTGTTAGGAAGAAAGCATTATTCCAACAGAGAGAAATAAGTGCTTTCTCAGTCCAAAATGTTGTAACTTTGGTTGTTAGGGTGTGGACTGGCTGTCATGTGTAAAGCCACTGCCTTCTTTTTAGTGGCCTAGAAAAAAAAATCATAATGAAGGGTTAGTTCTGAAAGAGCCCAAAGGATAATCTGGGTTTTAATCCAGTGTTGCCAACACTATTTTAGGCATAGGTGTAGGCACTTTTCCGTACCTGTGAGGCAGGAGAGATTCTTGGCGCTTTAACATAAGTTTTCATCAGTTTTGAGCAGCTACTGGGTACTACTACTGCTGCAGTTGGTGCTGCACCCGTGAGAGACTTTTCTTCAGAAAAGTAGTACCATAACAGTTCTGTGATGTTTGGTCTCGCGTTTGTCTTGAGCTTTTCTTTTATGACTTGAGTCAAGGTTGTGCAAAGTCTTTGTGTAATAATCATATCTAGTGTATGACTGAAACACTGAACTATCTGTTGCTAGTCAAAACCAGCAAAACTATTCAGAAGAAATGCTATAGAGTGATAAAGCTGTGCAAAATGGAAGGCGGTGGTGTTTGATGTCTACCTCTAAAACACAAATGCTAGGTAGTTTAACACATGGTTAGCACGCACCTCCCGTGAGTAGTACAAAGAGCAAAGTGCCATGTTCGGGGTGGTTGTTGAGTGCATAGTTTCAGTTTCCTTTTGATCAGTGTAAGATAGGACTGAAGCCCCTGCAAAGGCTCACAGAACTGTAGATAATTCTTACAGGACTATTTGTTGAAGCGTTGTTTCCCTGAAGGCTTGCGTGAAGAGACAGTGATCTGGCCGTGTTCGAAATCGCATTGTGTTCCCACGACACAGCTGAGAATTTATCTGCCGTTTTGATGTGAAACCAAAACAACAATCCTACTAAAAAGAGTGAATCTATACAAAACTCAATAAAATTTAGATTATTTTTTTTCCCGGCAATATAAGGCAAATATCTGATGAAAGTTTAATCTGGTACTTTCATTTTGTTCATTGAGTCACATGAGTCAGAAGCTGACTAAGTTCGTTGCTTGATTTATTTTTTTTTTAAATTTCAGTCTTCATACGCTGTCAAGGCTTTGAACAGGAAAGTTGGAATTATTCAGACTTAAAGCTTATGTGGCAGTGCCAAATGCGATGCAACAAATGAAGTGATTACATAAATCTGAAAGATACCTTCAAGATTCAAGCCAAATGTTAATTTGTAGAACAATCATTCTAAGAGAGTTCAACACGGAGTGCTTGTCCAAACATCGCCTGGTTTTCAGAATGCAGAGATTGACAGGGACTGCTTTTTGACACTGGATGCAAACGTGTTTTGTTTAACTTTAGACATTGACATTATGTGCAAACATGGCTTTTCATCCCCAGTGTGTTAACCGTGGCTCAGTTTACATAGGAGTATGAATGCGCATGAGGATAAAATAATTTTATGGTTACATGTTTTACAGGAAGAATTCTTTTCAAGAATTATCTCGGAGGAATGTTGCTGGTCTGTAACTTATGGAACTGATTATATTCTTCAAGGAGTAGTTTGGCATCATAAGTAAATGCATTGACTTGAGTCAGATAAAGAATCTTTTCTGTGCTTAGTGTTTCATTTATGAGTGCAGTTTCTACTTTGCTCCATAATCCGAAATGGCATGGGGATGGGAAAGAAGAGGGAGTAAAGTACAGCAGAAATCTTCTACTGACCTTCTTGAATGATGAAATACTTTTGGTTTTTGTTTTAAAATCTAGGGGTTTTTTTATCTGATCAGCTGAAAGCAAGACCTCATCCAGAGCTTTATGTAGAGACTTCTGGAAGTGAATTTAAATTTATAACTAGAGAAGTCTTTATGTTTGTGAAACTTTTTGACTTTTGACAGGTGCCGAGGAACTTGAAGTATGTGGGAAGATTGTGAAGTATCCTTATCAGAGGATCAAATATGGGGTTTTTTTGCTTTCTGACTCTTTAGGATCGGAATTCCTGCAGTATATATTCCAGCTGTTCAGGGTAATTGAGAAATTCTGAATTTCTCACTGTAATTAATTCAGAAATGTTTATTCAATAACCTGTATTTATGATTAGTAATTTCAATGTACTGCTGTGGCTCATAATGGTATTTGTAAGCTGTGCCGATAGGGACATGATCCACTTTCTCTTTTCATATCTCTGTGTTTTAGTAGAAATCTCTAGTCTCATAGGTAACATTCTTAACGGGATGTCTTAGAAGTACAGTAGAGAAGACACATATGTAAAAGACTGTGATTTGAGTTCTGGTGTCTATGAAAGCTCCCAGTCTTCAGTTTCTCTAATTCTGTGCAATTGCAATAAACCTGAATGTCTTGCGTAAAACACATTAGAGTCAAGAGTTAATGAAAGATCTCCAAACATTAGTAAAGCTCAAGATTCACTTAAATTTAGAATTCATAGAAATGGATTATTCTTTGTTCATGAGTTTGACATCCAGCAGAGCACCTCACCTTGTTCTCTTTTGTTAGGAAGTTGTCATCAGTGCTCTCCAGGAACCCTGTGGATTACTTAGGCTGTGCTCTGTTAGCCCTCCAGCAGATACCTGGGTAATTGAAGTCCCCCATGAGGACCAGAACTTAAAAACACAAGAAAACACAAGGCTGCTTCTAGCTGTCTGTAGAAGGCCTCATCCCCTTGTTCTTCCTGGTTTGGTGGCCTGTGGCAGACACTCACTGCAGTGTCACGTCTACTGGTCTGCTCTTTAGTCCTCCTTACCTATAAGCTCCAAGCTGGCTCATCATCTATCCCCAGGCAGAGCTCCTTTTGTTCCAGCTGTGTTCTTGTGCAGTGAGCAACTCCATCTTCTCTTCCCCACCCGTCCTTCCTGAAGAGCCTGTATCCTCCCATTGCAGTACAGCGCACATGTTGGCTGTCTTATCTTGTCTCCGTGATATCAACAAAATCGCAGCCCTGATTCTGCACACAGACCTCTTAATTATTCTACTTCTTTTAACCTCTTCCTTTGGATGCTTTAAAGTAAAGAGGAGTTCCAGTTACCCTAAGCATAATTTGCGCAGAAGACAAGGCAGCATCTTTAATTCATCTGGTTGTAGATTATTTATGATGATTAAAAAAGTCCTCCCAAATACATGAACTTTCAAATTGGTTTGCCAGAGAAAGCAGATGTTAGACATGCACATACTCTTCCGTGCTGTTCATATCGAGAACTATTCACTTGACAGCTGCAATTAATCATGGAGCAGATGTAATTGCTATTAAGGTTTATTTCTTTTCTAAATGAAAGTATCTGCACATCAATTGAGTCATTACCTTGTGTGTTACCGGTTTGATCTTCCTCACATTCACTTTGGCATGCCTAAAATTAGGTATATTTAGAACATAGGGGTTCAGGTAAATGAAAATCATTGAGAGAGGCGTTGTGCTCTCATTTAACTTCTCTGTGCCTTGTTGTGGACAATTCTGAAATGCTGAAGGTGCCAACCTACTTCTGAGAGTCTTATGGGCACTTGTAACTAAACACTGACAGTGTCCAGCTTGAGATCAGTACACAGAACAGCACAAAAAAATTTGCTTCCTGTAACTGTCCCATTCACTACACAGCCCCTTCTTTTTGCAGAGCATTTTGCATTCACTTTGGCTTCTTTAGAGCACAGCGTAGGAGAGAGGAGGGTTCCATGACTTCTCCCTCATTCGTGGCTGGTATATGAAGAGCGGGGAGGTATGTAACTGCTTAAAGTGCATGTGGCCTCCATTTACTGCTTTCTTCAGGAGATGGGTTGTACTGTCCAAGATAGAGCTTTTAGTAGAAGTTCCCAGCTGCACATATCATGAGGAATAATTTCTGGGTGGAAGCTGCTTTGTCCATGAAGATTATTTACTTTTTTGGTGGTACTTTGTACAAGTAATCGAACAACTGCATAGAGTAAAATCAAAAAGCTCTGCTGGCCTGTCATGCGCTTGCTGGTGAATCCTTCCTGTTGTGACTGGTTTTGGTCACTGCTGTAACTCAAAGTCACAGAAATTCTTCCTGGTCTGCTGTGGATCCTGGGAAGGTTTTTCTCCATTCCCCCATCTTCTCATCTGGGGTCTGGCAGGTAGCTTCTCTTCTCCTCCCTGCAGTCATCTCACTTTGGCATTCCTACTGATTTATCCTGAAATTTGTTCCCTGAGCATGTATCGGTGTTTTGCACTGCAAAAGAACGGTATCTCCTTCTGTCCAGGAGGTGCGCATGACCTGTTCTTAAAGAAATACTAAATAGAACTGACAGGAGGCAGATGAAACAGGGAGTTTCTGTTCTGCTTTGATGCAGGATGAAAATTTTATGAAAACCAAAATCGATATTCATTTATTCAATGTTGTTTCAAGTGTCATCAGTCAGTTACTCTTCACAAGTTATTACTCTTAATATTCAAATTTTCTCCATGCTTTGAATTTTCCCACAAAATTTTGTAGTTTCAGCTAAATTGGTATTACAGCAGTCGGCTGGGTCAAAGAAATGTTTTGGGATTTTTTTTTTTGGTTTGGCTTTGGGGTTTTTTTTATGATCACTAATTCATACAGTTCTCTTTGGCTTATGAATGCAAACCCTTCTGCAAGGAGTGCTGACTTGAGTTTTTGAGCCAGCAGCGCTATTATATCTCTCAAATCGAAGAACAGATTAAGTTGCATCGAATTAGTCAGTTGCATGTAACAAAAATTATACTTAATAGGAGATAGAGGGCTTCAGAACTCTACATTAGTAAATGTTAATTTAAAAGATTGCATTTCCCACTGAGTTCTGTGGGACGAGAAGTTAGCAGTTACTGTTTTTTCAGGGAGTAGCAGCTTCCTGTAGGATTAGATTTGGCATTCTGAAAATGCTTTACAATGAAAGAGTCTAGAATCCTTCTATTGAAAAACAGTAATATGGATGAAAAAACGTGCATGGTTGCATGGCAGATGTGTCTGCTCTCTGTACGGGGCTATTATGAAAGTGATTTACTGTTTCTGTTTTTTTTCTTCGTGGAGTTTATTGAATGTGGCAAGATGTGTGTGGTGTAGACCTTCACGTTATCTGTATCAACCCTTTGGATATGTTGATGCTTTAAATATTAAGGGAGAGCTGGACAAAGTGATTTAAGGATGGGAGAATTGATTTAAAGGATGGTTGATGACTTCATTACAGCAGCAAGAAAACCAGGAGAAGAGCATAACCTGAGAGTAGCCATGCAAAGGTTCATGCAAAGGTTGATCTGAGTCGGTGAGCTGCTTCTAGCAAGGACTGATAGCACAAGCCTAGGAAAAAGATTAAGAAGCAGCAGGCAGCTGGAGAAACATCTGCACGTGCTGTCTTTAGCTTAGAGTACTCTTGAGTCAGAGATGTGAGGGATGTGACTTCATTGAAGATAAAAATTAAGTACTTGGTTGTAGTTTATAATGAAAACATCAATATGTTAGGTAGTTTAATTATCCAGAGGAGTTGTATTAAGACAGATTGTTGTTGATGAAAGTAGAGCCTGCCTAATGAACGTGGATGCCTTTTTTTCTTCCTTTGAGAGGGGGAGGATTTTAGCTGAAGTGGCTACAAAGGAAGGTCAAGCTTCAGGTACTTGAGATTACGATCACTCATGTTTTATGAGTTTAATACTTGGACACTTACCCAGGGGAATAAAGAATTGAAAGAAATATGAGCATATGAAAATAAAGCAGAGAAAAATGATGCATGAAGAAGAGCTAGCAAGCAACCGCAAGACCTTCTTTATTACAGGACTGAATAGGTAATAAAAACCCACAGACTCCATTGTCTAGGGTGTGAGAATATGGCAACAGGAGACAAATGTATTTTGAAGGTCATTCTTGGATGTCGGTCCTTGTGGCTGAGTGAAGGAGAGAGATGTTCTACTCGTTAGCTTGACCTAAAAATCCTTCATGTGAATTACCAGCAGGGGTGTCAGTGACCAAGTTTTTGTCCTGTTTTGTTTTGAAGACAAAGGATCTCTAGAGTCTTAGGAGATGAATGGGAAAGTAGCATATTGTTTATTTGACTTTATTCAGTAGCACAGAAATATTGACTATGGTGAATTACATTTTATTTGGCTTGGCAGTGAAGTTTGACTTGTAGCGGTTCAACGTTGGCTTATAAAAACTCAATATAGTAAACAACTGTTACATTATCTACAGATCAAAGAAATAAACCTGCTATAATTAAATATTTTCCAGTGAAACTTCCTTCCAGCTGTTTCTTTTCTAAGCTCAGTTTTTAGTGTTCAAGATAAGTCTTACTTTTAAGATTAGTACAAAGAGAAAAGAAATATTGATGTCAAGTTAAAAGCACATTCACTGATATGTAGCTGGCAATAACAGAACAGTTGTCTCATTTCTTCATGTTGTAAATTCTTATTAGCTATTACATAGGGGTACATTGATATTCAGAGGCAGTAAACATTTGAGAACAAGATTTATATTTATGAATGCAACAGAAATGCAACTAAGTTCCAAGAATGGGAGGAGACAGTCTTTGAAAGAAAATCAGTGATGAGATTTTGCCAGAGGTTTTCTTCCAGCTGCCTTTTTTTTTTTGGAAAAAAAACAAACCCCAAAAAAACCAACCCTCTTGGTACTGCTAATTGACTGGGCAGATCTGCTAGTTGGACATTGCTTTGAAGTTGCTTTAACTGTAATTAGTAATGCTCCCAAATATTGTGTCTCTGGCTTCCTAAGACATGTCACTCATTTTCAAAAGGACATCATTTTAGACAGCTCTCACATCTTCGTTAGGTCTTTTCATTCCATTTGTGCATCGTTATTGAGTTCCTTTCTACGGCAACTAAGGAGATGCAGAGATGCTATTGTTGTCAACCTTGGGTTCACATCTTTGAAGTTTAAAAAAAAAGTGGGATTTTAGTACAGAGTCAGCAATATTCATCAATTAGTGAAAACAAGGCTGCTGGTGGTTTTAATTGAGAGGTAACTATAATAAGGACTCCTCTGGGCTGTGCTGGGGATAAGTGTGACAGCTGCCTCCTCTGTCAAGTGGAATGGATGACTTGATGGATACACTGCCTCCCTCTCTCCCACGCCCTAGATTTTGATGCTTATTACTCCAGGGATGGCAGGCAGTTGCTATGCAAACGTTTTGGCCTCCCTGTTCCAGGGCACCTAGTACCACTCCTTAGTGAATAAAAGCTCTTGCAAGCCACACTGCTCGTGGAGGTTGCTGTGCGGCCGCTTGAGGTACCCTGCTTGACGTTCAGTGGCGGCCAGAAAGCATCACTAGCATCCAGCTGGCTTCTCTAGTTATGTCTTGGGGAAACGTGCAGTGACTTAAAACACTATATATGAATGTGGTTATATAGAATAACTTCTGTAAGGTGTTGGGATTAAACTAAGGAAGGAGAGATCCTCCTATAGGTACAGTTTTCACAGCAGATAGATTATTTTCTGTTGAGATGATGGAGATGTTAGAAACAAATACTGTTGGTGCAGCGTTCTACTTTTTACTGCTGAAATCTTCATGAAGAGAGCTGAACTATTTTAGGAACTGCCTTGATTTAGACCTCCCAGAACAGTAATTGAACTCTTATGAAGTCTAAATTTTTTAAGTGTTCAATTCTATGCGTATTTCTTGCACCTGTTTTGTATTACGAATCTTTAAGTATCCCTCGTGATTAGTCAGGAAAGCAATCCTATCACTGTCACAGGCAGAGGATGTTTTTACAGTTGGAAAGGGAAAAGTTGAAACTTGTAAAGTGTACTGAAGATCTAATATTTGCCTAGGTGGTGCAGTAGATTAATTTAGTACTCCAAGGAGTTCATTTTTCATCTCCAAAAACATATTTCCAGTCCCACCCGCACAGGATTTTTTCTTTTTTTTTTTGATCTAGAAACTATGTCTTTAAAATTCTCAGAGCCAAAGTAAAGATAATCCCGGATATACTTCTTGGATATACTTTTAAAAATACCTATCCATGGTAAGTTCTGACTGCTTGAGGATGTATAAAAAATATTTATGAACAATGAGAGCTTTTTACTGTGCTCTGTGTTTTCAGAAGTTCAGTCTATAGTGAGAAATGTGTGAAGGTACTGTTTTCAAAAGCTTTCTCAGCCTGTTTACAAAGAAGAAAAAATATCCTCTAAGAAAGTAGGATAAAGATGGGAAAAAAAATGGCATTTGAAAGAATGCTGGATGGGAGAAGTGAATGAAGAGTGATGAGTGGTTTTAAGTAGTAACTACTCAGTAAAGACTGAAGGCCAGGATGCATCAACCTCAAATAGTGGAACAAAAAATTGAAAGGTGGAGAGGAGGAAAATCCTGGAAAGCTATGAAGGTGAAACAAAGGAAACACAAAACAAGAACATGACACTTTTCCAAGGTTTGAAAAGCAAGTTCAGAGTATTCCTGAGTCAAATTATAATTTTTTTGAATGAATTTAGTGTACTCTTTCCTCCTTCAGCCAAATTTAAAGCATGTTACTTACTTTAGGTTTTTTCTCTTTATATGTCACAAGCATTTCTTGCAGTAGTGTTTTTTACTGCTTTCTTCTTGGATTTATTAATTCAATTATTTTAAAATATCTGCGTTTTTGACACAATTATTGTTATGGTGCTAAAATTTTCTAGGAACAAATTTCCCATGGCTGAACTTAAAGCCATAGTTTGACTTAGTGGGTTTTTTTTTTTACTCAGAGTTTGAATGACTCTAAATCTGATCTAGTGGCCTTCCCTGGAAATGTGTTCCTCTGATTTTGTTCCTCTAACGGTGTTTATTCATGAGCCAGAAGAGAATAGGAAATGGATATCCAGGCTGAGGAAGCCTTGTACAGAAATTTGACTGACATGAAGAAACTACATGTTTCTGTGAGGGCAGGACTAACAAGAAGAAGTTGTGTTATATGCATGGCAGAGCCATGCTCTATTGAAAGAAAATTTGTTTTCCACTGTCTAGTAGAACATGCTCCCAGCTCTGGGGCATTGCTGGTAAAACCCTCAGGGAATAATGTAGGTTCTGAGTTGGATCCTCAAAACTGCAGCTTCCAGTGGAGCTGCAGGCTGTTCTTCGGGGCTTTAAGTACCCTGCAGAGCCTTCATCAGATCCTGGAAACAGTCTAAATGTGGTCTAACTGCAGAAGAGGGCAAGGGGGAGAGGACAATAGGGATGCTTCTAAATTTATCACTTGTCAAGGTCCCTCCTTTTCTCTGCTCCTTCCTTCATAAGATTCCGATTGTCTGTATCGTTAGAGTTGCCTTGATGTTTGGGAGTGTGAAAACCTCCCACAAAGCTACAAGCAAGCAAAGAATGAATGAGGCTTCTGAAGGCATGATAAGCAGCAGGTGCTTCTGTTCTGTCCTCCCTCATTCCTTCTCAAGCTTGCACACTCTGCCACCTCTCCCTCATTCCCCTGGCACCCTCACTATCAACTCCTTCCCATCTGCTCTTATTTCAGGTCACTATTCTTCCATACCTGCTTTCTGAACCACATCCTCTCTTAAAGATTATTGCTTACTGCAGTAGAGTTATTACCATGCCGTCAGAGGTGCATATCAGATGTATCTGTATATTGACTTCTATTCAAAAGTGTACACTTCAGACTCAGTACGTCTTCATATCCACAATGAATATCTTGGTCTTATTTTGGCAGAAGGCCTCTCCAGATTGTAGTATTTAATTCTGGCCTGTTTTTATTGTGGAAAATAAACAATGGTTATTCATTTTTTCCTTAAATATACACAAATAGTTCCACAGATGCAGAAAAGTCTTTGCATCAGAAGTGGGTGTTGGGAAAGCTATAAACCTTGGTAATCAGATTTGTCCTCCTTTGGTGCAAAACCAGTAAAATTGAAACTTCTATTTTACTACAAGAAATCATTTAGGAATTCAGCACTTAGGCATTTGACCCAGATGAAAGATATTGAACATTTATAGTTCGTACTATACATACACCAGTACAGGTTAGGGGTTGGCCTGTTGAAAAGCAGCTCTGTGGAGAAGGATCTTGGAGTTGTGGTGGACACGAGGTTATCCATGAGCCAGCAGTGTGTCCTTGCGGCCAGGAAGGCTGATGGTATCCTGGGGTGCATTAAGAAGAGTGTGTCCAGCAGGTCGAGGGAGGTTCTCCTCCCCCTCTACTCTGCCCTTGTAAGACAACATCTGGAATATTATGTCCAGTTCTGGGCTCCCCAGTTCAAGAGGGACAGGGAAATACGAGAGAGAATCCAACGGAGGGCTGAGAAGGTGATTAAGGGCCTGGAACATCTCTCGTATGAGGAAAGACTGAGAGACCTGGGGCTGTTTAGTCTGGAGAAGAGAAGACTCAGAGGGGATCTTTTCAATGTTTACAAATACCTGAAGGGTGAGTGTCAAGTAGAAGGGGCCAGTCTCTTTTCAGTGGTGCCCTGGGATAGGATGAGGGGCAATGGTCACAAACTGGAACACAGGCAGTTCCACCTCAGCATGAGGGGAAAACTTCTTTCCTGTGAGGGTGATGGAGCACTGGAACAGGCTGTCCAGAGAGGTTGTGGAGTCTCCTTCTCTGGAGACTTTGAAAACCCACATGCAGTTCCTGCATGGCCTGCCCTAGGTGATCCTGCTCTGAAGGGCTTTTGGACTCAATCTTCAGAGGTCCCTTCCAACCCCTACCATTCTATGATTCTACTAAAATTGACTTCAGTATAGTTGAAGTTTCTTACCACCTTTTCTTCTTTTCCACAGTTCAAATACTTGCATTTGTTTAGCTTAATAATATTACGTTGCTATTTTTCAAGGAAAAAAGTAGTTCAAGGTAAGATAAGCCAACTTAAAACTTTTGTTCTCCACAAAACAGTTTTATAGTGAACAAAATGCCTTTTATGTACTCATCTCGTATTGGTAAGAAATTTTGCCTTTATTCTACTAGTTTCCTGTCTTGTTACACTGATGAAAGAGACCCCACTGGCAATTAGAACAGGGAACTGTAGAGACACCAATAATCACTTTTTTCAAAGGAAGTAGAAATGGAGCTGTTCCCGAGTGTGTTTGCCTTGTTTCTTTCCATTCCAGTTTTTTTACCTATTGAATCTTTT
This sequence comes from Baryphthengus martii, assembly GCA_013396935.1. Classification (NCBI taxonomy): domain Eukaryota; kingdom Metazoa; phylum Chordata; class Aves; order Coraciiformes; family Momotidae; genus Baryphthengus; species Baryphthengus martii. The sequence continues at coordinate 81,017 of VWZK01001297.1, read as the reverse complement.
TGTGCCGAAAGAAATATCAGCAAGAGCCTTTGCTCTTTGGAATAGAGTCCCTTTTGAACTCTGGTAGACTTGAGACAAATAAGAAATTTTAAATCGTGTTGTCAGTATCTTATGTGAAACACCCTACATACTTCCTACTTGTTAGGCTATTATATTAATACAAAACTAATTAATGCCATTGTGGAAATACATGTACGCCCTGCTGCTGCTGCTATTGTCCCATCTAGTGAACACTAACCGCTTCCAAAAAGCCTAAGGAAGATGTAGAAAAGAACATAGAAACACTCTGTCAGCCTTCACTTACACATCTGGTTGACAAACAGTTGTTACCTCAGGAGATAACTAAGAATCAATATCCTGTGTGTGTCTGTCCTATGTTGCAGCATAAGATCACACCCCGTAGATCGTGCCACCTCTCTGGTAGTACTGGTTAGTGTAGCCTTGAAGGTGACCTTAAAAAGAATGACGTACATCCAGTGCGTCCAGCAATAGAACTGCACTTTTGGTTGTTGTTGTTTGCTGGTTTGAGTCAATCATTTATAATTCCGCATTATCATATTTTAAGAAATTATTTCAGAAGTAATTAAACTACATTTGGTGGGTATTGGGAACTGATGAGGTAATACTCTTATGACTGTAGTTACTTCTCTTAGATTACTGTGCTCAGAGAAACATTTAAAAATTATATCAGCAGATATCTTCTGTTGTTAGAAGTGAAAGGAAGAGGTTATAAAAGCCAAAATGAGCATTTAATATTTAACTAGTTTTAAAATATATTAAATAGGGCCTCTTGGCACTCAGTGATCACTGGGGAGGAAAAAAAAGCTGTCTTTGTAACCTTGTATTGCCAAAGGCTCTACAAAGTCCAATACTGTTTTCTCTACAAAAGTATAAACTGTTGATAAGAGCGGTAGATACAAGGTAGTAAAGAATGAAATAAAACTGCAAAATAACATAACCCTTAGAGTTGTTTCATTTTCTTCATTTTTCTTTTTTTTTTTGAGAAGACATATTGTGTTCTTAAATAGGCAAAAAGTTACAATTTCTGAGTTAAAGTCATTTCAGACAGATTCATTGAATATGCAGCATTGTCCTTTTAATCTAATCTGACATAAGAATTAATAGTTCTAATGACATTTAAAGCTATTTTCGGTATCGTATAATGTGCTACTTTGAGAACAGTTGAACAAGAAGTTCATTCCATGTGAACTTTAATTGGTGAACTTCCATGATCACATGGTCCAAATAAATGATCTCATCCTAAATATTTCCTAAGTTGAGTTGCGGATGTTGTTAAATTTATCATGTCCAGCTCTCACATTATTACTGCACTAACTTCTTGGGGTTTTCACTCTCTGAGAGTGAGCAATGCTTTGATATTAACACTCAAATTTCCTCAGGAGTGGTGTTTATAACCAGTGCAGCCTTTAACACTTTTTTCCATCAACTGTCTGGTTAGTTCAGTTTTGCTAATGTTTTTCCATCAGCCTTTTCCTTTCAGAGAAATTTATGTTCCATCTGAGGGTTATCTTTGAATTCAGTTTTATTTCAGTGATATTATAAAGATTACATAGGACAGCAGGAAGAAAGGCTTAGGAGTTGGGAGTTAGTAATATATTCTTTTTATTCAGTCAGTACATGAATGGGAATTGTAATGGTTTTGTCTACATGGGTAATTGCTGGGGTTTTACAGAAACAATTTTGTTGAATAGAATTACAGTACCATGATTACCCAGAAGAATCCTCAAAACAATCACAGTGTTGGAATTATAGAGGCATAAAACACTTCAGAGGTGTCCCTTGCTGATGGCCAATGCCATTCAGTTTTGGTGCCATGAGCAGGAGGTGTTTATTGTCATACATCAAACTGAATTCCTAAAGAAGCTTCATTTAGGTCTTTTGGTAGCTTGTTCTTCCTGGAAAAAAAAATAAAATTTTGTTTTTCACGGTAGGTATGATGGTAGGTGATAAATTTGAGGAATTTTTTCTGTCATGATTTGTAATACAAAACATTCATGATCAGTATCGTTACTCTGTTATACACAATGCTGTCTGTAGGGGATCTCTTCACAGATTTTGGTAGTAAAAACCATAATGTCATCAGTAAGTATTTTATTTTGACCTTTTCACCTGTTTAACAAAAAGCTTACTGGGAGAGCACTAATTGTCCTTAACATGAAATAAATAGGTGGCCTCTCCTTTTGCAGCTGGTTGGTAATTTGTAATGTATTTTAATGCCAACAAGATGGATAAAGTGCATAGAAAAGGCTTAACAGTGTGTGAAGGGGGGGGAAAGAACTTATTTTCAAATAAAGTTCTCTTGTTTTTCCAAGTGTAGTTAACTTGTGGAGTTGTGTGGAATTTAAACTCCTAAGCTACCTCTATGGATTCAAAACTTCTGACAACATCTTGGTAATTCATTTTCTGTGCCTTTTTGCCAAACAAATGTTTTTAGGGTTTATTTGAAGCAGTCATACTTCATACTACTACATATGCTTTACTGTAGTTTTATTTCTATAGTAAATTTTACTGCATCCAAAAAAAATATGCTGTTTTATGTGACATGCCTTCAACAGAAATCATCAAGTCCTAGCCAAAGTGGTTGGTGACCAACATCATGGATACTTTGTGGTCAGGATGTAAACACAGAAACCTCTAGGGCTGTAAAAGATTGCAACGCTGTGATAATGGAGATACCCCTAAGACCTATGTGAGGAGGAGCTATTCTATGTGGCTCCTTTTTTGCAGCTTTATTTATGGTTTATCAGAGGTTATGAACAAAGTAATAGGAACATATGAGAGAGAGTAGTGGTGACTTCCACTGATTTCTATTCTGCAGAATTCAGACTGAAGTGACTTAAAACTGCATGCTCTCCCTGAGATTGTTTGCTTTATCTCGAGGTAGTAAACAAAGTGTTTAATCTGTTAACTAAAAAATCTGTGGATTTTAGTGGGTGCTTTTGCAATTGTATCCACTGGTAAAATACAAAAGTGACAGGACACTGGCTATGGGGTAGTGGGTGGAAATAAGCACAGGCAAGACCAAACTGGTACTGATTGTGTAGGGGAAAGACACCAAAGAACCTGTTGAAATACTCAAAGCACCTTGTGTTTGGTGTTCATTTGCAAGAAAGAGTGTAAAGTGTTCCTGATATAGAATGATTTTCAGCTGCTTTGAGCAAATATAGCGTGTAGTGAAATGGGTGCGTTGCCTGATTGTTGCTCTCATGGCCAGTTTTGACTCTTTGGTGCCAGAGGATTTCTGTCAGCTTGTGCTCTGCAAACAGCCTGTGCACAGCAGTCCTCATCCAGTTGATCGTCACTAGTCCCCTGCTGTGTGTTGCAGCTGCCACAGATCAGTCGGTGGTCCTCCCCGAACTGTTTCACGAAAAAGGAGTAAGATTTGCTCAATTTAGCAAGCCTCTGCCAAGCTAACTCATGTGACTGAAGGGAATGGAGAGTTTGCTGTTATTAAAAGCCTGGCTAAGAGTTTTGAGGTTGTCAAATTTCAGCAGGATGCAGCATTGAACAAGCGGTGGGCATGGTAACATCTACCACTGGCACTGCTCTGTGCAGTTCAATATCCAAAGTGAGTGGAGGGTTAAGCTACACCAGCTTTAAAAGACTCTTCTTAGAACCGTCTTTAGAGAGAATGAGACAGCTGTACTCCTCTGGGAGAATAAAACCAAAGGCAAGCATGTGCAAATGTTGGAGAAGGTGGTCTTGACTAAGGAAATGTGTTGGAAGAACTTACTTTTCAAAAAAAAACCCCCAACGTTCTACCATAAAAACTGTTCCTGTTGACATTCCTTTTTGTCAAAAACACATCCTGATTGCATGTGAATGGAACACAGAGGGGAAAGATCTACTCTTTATTATTATCTTTCTTAACAGCTCCTATAGCATCTCTGCAGAGAAGAGCTCCAGAAAAGAAATTCTAATTTTCCTCTGGAACTTGTCTATTACTGGTGATTTCTCAGAGACAGCATTTGTCTCCTGTGATGCTGCTGATGGTAAAACAAAGTGTATGAGCTTATTTGAGCTCAGGAAATGTTTGATAGCTTTGAGTTTGGCACTTTCTGTGATAGCGTAGGACGCTCGTTTGTCTGGGGGGGGATCCACAAGGCGATGAAACTTTGTAGCTAATTAAAATCAGAGGGAATATTCGAGCTATTTTGTGGAGATGTAATCAGCTGGCTAGCAAGATTAAACTTTGGAAACACAAGAGAAATATATTGCAGGTAGCATTCCAACTGTTCAAAGCAGAGATAAAAAAATTCATTAACGTTGTTCTCTGATTATGCAGTTAGCCCTTTTCTTGCCCTTAAGTTTACCTTGGCTAGGGCACTTGCAGTTAAATGGCACTGTGAAAATTACTGGAAAACATTAACATTAACTTGTTATTGTAAGCTGACATCATGCTGAGCTTGATGGGAAGTAAAAATTTATAAATAGCTTGTCCATATGCGTTAAAGCAGAATTCTGCTGAGTTTCAGCAGTAGCATGATTTATGTATTTGCTGTAGTTTAAGTTTCATCGTAAGTTATCTATATTTCTATGAACTCCATAGTTTCAGAAAGTATATGATATCTGTAGAAAACTTCAAGAAGATTTGGAGTCCAGTGCTGATGAACTTTGAGGAAATACTGCCTGTGTTTTCTGTGTGTTTTTTGGTGATACAGTCTGTATCTTTCTGGCATATGCATATTCTGCCCACTGTTTTCTCTGGAGAGCAAAGAGCTTTCAAAAATAGTATGCTTAAAGCTAATTTAATATTTTGGTTTTTTTTCTTCTAAAATAAATTCTCATATGCATGCTTACTCTCTGAAACAGAACTTAAAGAATCAGAGTTAAAAGAATTCAAGTTAAGTCTGTCTCTCAGATGCATCTCCGGTAGATTTTAATTAAATCACTTAACTTTGTCCATTTCCTTGCCTACAAGACTCTCTTGTATAATAATCCTTTTGAAATAGGGGGGTGGGGGGGAGGGAGGCAAGGGGAAGCTACAAAAACTGAGAAGTATTATGCCATTACACAAGTAAAGGCTTTGTTTCTTCATCATTCATGGAAAAGAAGTAAAAGGATGATGTGTAGTTTGGGAGAGCAGTCCTCTCTTTTTCTCAGGTGATCCTTCTTGTTGGAAAGTGGCTGTATCCACATCCTCCTGTGCTGAACATGACTGTCCTGTAGTACAGGGAGACTAAAAATATAGGAAGGCTGTTTGGCTGAGGATTGTCTTTTCCCTCTCATGCTACAGCTCAGTGAGATCCTCTTACATGAATTACATTCTGGGTGGTGGTGTGATTTTAAAAAAAAAAAAGTTTGCATTCCATGCACCTTCCTTTGTGCTGTTGTCCTATATACTGCCTTTGTAAAGCTGAACTACTCATTATTAATGTCTACACTTGGAATTCAATTTGACTTACCTACAACTTAAGCCCACACATCAGCTATGTTGTTTAGACATAAAGTTGCTGCTTTTGCATGTTTCAGCTGCATATTCCTTTTTTGTAGGGATAATTTTGACAGAGGAAAATCCTAGAGTTCTACATGTGTTCAGCTGTGTTACTCTACGATGGAGGAGTGTGGTGTTTGAGTTCAGGGTCTTGATGTATCTATAGAGCTGTAGCCTCTATTGTCCCTGTTGTTACCAATAACTAATTAATTTTGTGGCAATTTTCTTTGAGAGGAACATTTTTCCTATTATTTGCACTCAAAAGAGAGGTGCAGCAATCCCTGCTGTGGAAGAGGGGTCAATCTTAGACTAAGTTCAGCAGGCTTTACAATGTTGGCTTAGAGTTCAGAGCGCATTTGGTAATACAGAGTTCCTCAGATGTGAATGAAGCCATGAAAAGTGACAATATGCTTGTAAAAATACACAGCAATGGAAGGGGAAGTTGATTCTGAGACATGTACAGTGACAAGTTATCACTGACTTTAAGAATGGAGAAAAGCTTTTGGAAGATATAATATGACCCTGAAAAGCACCACCTTTTTTCACTTTTTCATGGGTACAGCTACCTGCACTTGGACATTTAATGTCGCAAAATACTCTTCAGACTTTAAAAATACTGAATGTTTTTCTTTTGAGAGGGGCTAGTATGTGCATTTTCTCTTTTTATGAGTGTAAAATCATTAGCTGAGAGAAGAAAAATTGTTTTCTGAATATGCAAGTTTTACTTCACCTTATGCAAATGTGGGAAAGAAAAGCATCAAATTGCTATAGCTTGCTTCTAACTATTTTCTCAGCTTGTGTGTTAATGCAAACTTTCCTGAGACCAAAGATCACCTCTGCAGAAACCAGCAAAGCTGCGGGGTCAAGTGGCACTGTACTACTGAGCACCTTTGATAAACATGTTCATACGGTGTCTCTTATGTGTCAGCTTCTTAGTGCCAGTGAGATAGTGGTATCCTATAATCTTCTTTCTAATTGTAAATATCCCTCAGTAAATAAGGGTGTGTACCTTGGTCTTTTATTTGCATTTTGTCGTCTTCCTGTGGATGTGTGCAGGATAACTGTGGTACGAGGACATAGTCTGGGAAAGAACCATTTCAAATTGTTTCACCACCACCCTCCAGAAAAAGAAACAGGAAAAAAAGCCTGTTTAAAGCAGGGGGAAAGCCTGATATCTTTTTGAGGTACCTGGATTAAAGCAGTGATGGGTGGACTTTTATGATGGCAGAGTATAGACTTGGATGGAACTTCATTGTATCCTTCCTGCTCTTTGTTAGATCAGAACAAATGATCAGAAAAAAACAACTAGATTGAGCACAATTTTTAAATGCTTCCAGCATCCAGTCTGGAGTGTTCATTTCTCTAGGCTTCAAGTTTTGGTTACATGCTGCTGGGAAGACAGTAGGTAATGTTTGCAGAAAGTGGAAGTGCCGCAGTAGCCTCTTTCATCTCTCATCAAGTTGGCTGGTTAGGAGGATGTGTGTGAGACTACCCTTCATCAGTCAGCTTTGCCTTTTCTTAGCACCATCTCCTTATTGGGGTTTTCTGTTTTCTCACCCAATCTGTCTGTAGGTCTTTTGGTTGGGCTCCTCTGCCCAGCACATGTACCGTTAGTTATAAGGTGGATCATAGGTTAAAAATACCTTAAATCCTAATGGCAAAAACATCCTAATAATTATGAAGTCAGACCTGATATCAGGTTTCTGTGCAAGTAAGCAAATCATATATTTTTAAAAGAAAATCCAGCTAGGACTTTAAAGTAAATAGCACTAATGAATGTGGTTAGCTGGCAGCAAACTTCTCATTGATTTGTTTTCACCTAGTACAGAATTTGAATTGCATGTGCAAATTTTAAACCGGAATTCAGTGTCACCCTGTCTCAAATAGGGAGCGAAAACTGAAGAAAAACCTAATAAAAAGGGTATTGCAAATGGTGTTGCAAGAACTTAGATTTGTGAAATTTCGTATTTGTTGGCTTATTTTAGACAAAAGCAGGAATTTATCTTCAATTTCAAGAACATGTTTTTAAGAGCGGATGTTTTGTGATATATATCAGTGAAAAGAAAGCTACTTTGCTATTTTTCAGCATTTTGTACCTTTCATTAGTTATGATATATTCATAATTTACAGATTATTAAACAGCTGTGTTGTTATTGCTGGGTTATATGGAGTTAACTAGCATTGTGTTTTTATTCATAACTTCAGACGCTTTCATATTTATTTTATAACTTCTTAATTCATCAAAACATGCTTGTCTGCATTTTAATTAAAACAATTTGATTCTTTTATAAACCTGACTTTATGAATTTTGATGGATATATTTGGAAGAAGGATTTAAAAGCCCTGCTTTGTCATGAATAATAAACCAAATTTGTGTAATTAGGTGATGAAATATGCTGAGAAAACAAGGCAGAAATTATAAAAAACTGAATTGTGGGCCAGCTGTTACTTTAAAGGAAGAAAAATATTATATACAATTTTCAGAAAAATGTGCAAAGGGAAATACTTCAACTTCAGACTGAGTTTATTCATACCAAAACAGATTTGAGGAAGCAATATTTATATACATAGTAATCATATATGACAATCATATGATTTATATTTGACATAAATAATAATCTAACCTGCTGTGAAATTACCATCTTGAAATTAAGGACTTCAAAGCAGGGAAGTGGTAGGAACAAAGAGTGATGCCTATAATCATCTCGAATATATAAATGATCTAGGACTATAAGAACAATGTAATAAATTACGGCTTTTCTAACATGTTTGTTTGAGAATGGCAAGAGAATTGATAAGTACTTGAAATTCATTTTCAATATATTGTCATTGAAATTGGCAATAAATTTAGGATATTTATTCTGCTCCCCCAAACACCACCTTCTCTCTCTTTCTCATAATTAAATACCTCTTGTGAAGGAAAGCATTAAGGTTTGTAATGGAGTTGGTCTCTCCCCACGGTTGCGAAACCTCAGCGTGGCAGAGGATGAATCACGGGCCGTGAGAACACAGTGCCCAGGAGTCCCAGTGCTGCCTGGTGCAACGTGTTTGTGCACTGTGGTTCTGTACAAATTTTAAATTACTCTCCAACGTGCGTAGCTGCTTTTGTTGGTGAACTGCAGGGACTGTGTTCATACCGTACTGTTAAAAAAAGTTACATATATTCTCCACAAATACAATTTTTTACAGACCAAGACTATATTGTAAGGTAACCCAGATAGTTATAAATTCCCCTATCTGTTTTTGTATCGTTATCTTCTTGGAAAACTGGGGGGAGGTAGTTGAGGTTTTTAAGTCTCATTGTAATTATCACACTGGCACTTTTCATCTTTAAGAAAAAAAAAAAGGGATTTTTAGGGTTTGTTTTTCCCTGGAGATAATTATTATAACTTTGAACTTTTTATCCTAGTAAAAATGCCTTCATCTGTCACAGCAGCTTGCCAGTTTTTATATACATGGTTGTAGTAAAAAATTGAAAAATTTGGCCTTACTTTCAGAATACAGAGATAACTTGACAGTTTTATTTATCATACAAGAAAAATAAAATTCTATCTGCCTTTAAATGAGCAAAGAAAAGAAAAATGATGTTTGAGGTTTTCTCACTAGCCTGTTAATACTCAGGCAAAAGCTTTTGATGGAGCAATTCCAAAAAGCCACATTTAGCTTAGTGCAGTAATCTCCTTACTGCTGCCATTTTGCAGCAACCATTTTTTGGCTTTCCTTGTTGCTTCAACCTCCACAGCTTGGTGAGTGGCATCTTTTTTACAAGCTTAGTGTATACACAGTGTTTTCTTTTGGCTGGTGAAACATCTGTATTCTTTGTATTTTTAAAGGGAATTAAATGATCTATGCTGAGAATGTACAGTTTGGGGTAATGTCCGTTTTGTTGGGTTTTTTTCTCCAGAAGCCCTAAAATGGACACTGGGAGCATTATGAGTATTTGTGCTGTATACTTAATTTCATTCAAACATAACTGAGGGCATGCATGCAGAAGTTTTTATTGCTTCAGGTCAGCTTAAGGGGAGAGACGCTTGACTTTGCTACTTGACTGAGAAGTGTGCAATTTTATAACCTTCAACATGGTTTTGGAAAATTGGGTTGTTTAAAAAAGGCACTTTGTGCAGCAATATGTTGAAGGCTGTGTTTTCTTTTAAATACGAGCACGCGCACCAAGTATCCACTTGATCGTTACTTCACCGCTGAAGTTCAAGGTTTCTTTTAAATTTCAGAAGCCTTAGTTCCTCCTATAAAATGAATGCTAGTGCTACAAAATGTTAGTTTTGTTTTGTTAGACAAAGTGTGTCACTGTAGATCCACTTTCTGGCTATTAAAAGCTTGTATTGTATTTGTAGTGTCTCTGTAAGTTTGCAGGAGAACGGTTGGCATTAAAAAAAAATTAAAGCTGCTTGCTAAATTCCATGTTCTATACAAATTTTCATTCACTGTTGCATTGCTTCGTTTTTCTGATAGTGTATTTCACAGCTTGAATACAGAAATTTGAGTTTGAGAGCTGCTAAAGATAATAATCAGCTTCATATCATATCAAAGTTCATATGGGGGAGAAAAATATCTTTTCCTGCTTCTCATGATTTATAGTTTTGACTCAAATGATTAGACATCAGTTAAGTACTTATTTTTTTAAAAAGTGATGTGCCTTTTTTTTTTTCCCTTGATCATCCAAAATGAATACTTGGAAAACAGCAGATATTATGACTTAAGGTCTGCTTGGGTACAAAGAAAACACTCAACTTTTTCATGTCGTGACAGGGAGACACAGAAGCCTCTCAGTGTTGCATCTGAAAGTGTACTGTTTGGTGGGGGATGGACGTGAACAGGCCAGAAGGATGTGTGTGCTGATTGACCTGCAGGGAACCAGGTCACCTGTTTCCTTTTTTGCCTCGTTCCTTCCCTGTCCTCCCCTGTTTTTCCCCTTTGTCTTGAGGCTTCTACAGTTGTAGAACAAGGATGAAGCTTTGCAAAACCATTGCCAAGGAAGGGAGGGAAGATACTGGAAGTTGGGAATGGCCTAACACAGCTTCCATTCGTTGGCGTGCTGGGTCCTTTGGTTTTGTTCATTAGGCTATAGCGTTACACCTGAGCTGACTTGGTTCTTTATTTTGATTTAGTTTGGGTCTTTTCTTGTGTCGTTCTGCACTAAGTTGTCCTCCCATGCTGGTGGTTTTACTTGCAGCAGATTAGGACATGCTGGTTCAGAATTAGAACCTCATGGGCCAAAGGATCTCAGAATAGTCAATTGCAGGACACTGTTCCCCATGGGAACTTCCTGTGGCTTGCACTGTTGTGACAACTCTTCCCATGTTGACGGGCAGTCTGTACTGCCCTGCTGGTGTATTTAACCAGACTCTTCAACACTCTGCTGAAAGAAACAGTTTTTGAGCATCCTGCAACTCACCATTTTTAATGCAGGGTTCCACAGAACTGTAGACAATACTTTGGGTGTTGCATCTTCAGTCGTATTGAAGACTCCCAACATCACAAAGATGCTTTCAGGCTGCTTTCTTGGTGTTTGGTTCATGTCAAATGTAAAGATAATACCTGTCATCCTATAAATCTTCATAAACCTTTGTCTGCAGATGGTGCAAATCTTTTGTAAAACTACCTTTGAAAAAGTAAAATCATAAATATATTGCCTTAGTGCAGTAAAACACCAATCGCATATACAAAAGGAACACCATGACCTCATGGCATTTATTTGTGAGGAATTTAAGGGACTTTAAATCAAGTAGTATTTTGGGCTTGGAGAGGCATGTACTGGAAAGCCTGTCTATTTTATTATCTATATCAAACAGTCTCATAAAACTTGCTGCCTCTCTATGCCAGCATTGCCTGGCTGGTAGTCTTAGATCACAGAAGGTACAGCAGTACTGCTATAAACCAAAGAATGATGTGTCACACATGGATGTCAGGAGGAACTGAGGTTAAAAGTTAACAGATTGGTTGTGTGATTGGCTCCAGTTTTAGTCTACGTAAAGTAAGACTTTGAATAAAACATGCCAACATTAATTACAATTTCGAATTCAGTTTAGACATTCTAAAATCTTATGCTCAAAAAAAAGAATTCCTTTGTTGAGTAAAGCTTTCTACGTCTCTAAAATTTGGTGAGGGGACCCAAATAAATGCTAGAGGTCTTACACTGAAATAATGAGAAAATCGGGATTTTGCATATGTCAAAAGTCAGAACAGGGTAAACTGTAGTAGTTCAACACTGTCTGTGATGAATGTCAATGTCATTCAAGAGTGAATCAGCTCCATTACATGAGTTGCCCCTTCTAATTCTACTCCTTAAATATGGCTCGTGTCCTCTGATCTTTACCATCTGAATAGTATTAAAGGGATATGGTTGATCTAGGGACTGAACTGCTGAGGACTTTTGATTGCATTTTCAGTACTGAATTTCCTACTTGGACTAATTTAAATCCACAAATTTGGCTTACTTAGTATGCACAGTTTGTCCTCTCTCAAGACCTTTTGCTTGAACTATCAAACTTCTTAGGTTTCCTGTATTTAGGAGGAAGGCACTTTGAGAGCTGTTTTCAGAGCTGAAGAGATTAAATTAATTTAAGCTTCTAGGAAAAAATATGATAGCCTCTTTGTAATTGTAAAACAGATTTTATATTATTGCTTAGAGGTAAATCCCTTCTCATTCCTGGAAATGAACACATGCACAGAAGAATAAAATGAAAAGGTTAAGGCACCAAATGGTTTTCAATCAGCAGAGGATGTAAAAGCCAGTAAGAGCTTCTGCATATATGTTATTTTGCTTTTTCATCCCTTTCCTTCTATAGTATCTGTTACTTAACATAGATCAAGGGCAAGTCACAAAAAACACTGAGAAGCTAGTAGTAGTGGCAACTTTGTGCATTGGTTTTCGTGAAGGTTAAATTGAGTGGGTACTTAGGTAAACTTTTAATAAGCAGACAGTTTCACAGGCAAGAGCAGGCTAAACAAAAGGAATCAAGGTATAGATCTCTGGTGACACTCTCAAATGTTTGCAAGCTTGCACTTTTGCAAAGCGCTTTGTAGAAAAAGATTAAATTCAAAAAGACCTTGGAAAGACCTTCTTCTCAAGAAGGATGGTCTGCCATCAACGAAACTATGTTGAGTAAAGCTTTCTACTGCAGAAATTTTTTTTTAAAAAGAAAGTCAAGACAACAGCTCTCTTTACAGAAGGTCTCTTGCCTAAAAAGCACCTGCTAACACAGGGAGATGAGAGTTTATTTCATTGTTCCTGTCAAAGGGGACTCAGTGGGATCTCTGTGTTTAATAAGTACCTCACTAGGAAAAAATCTGGACTGACTGAGTGGTGTCCAGAGAACAGTTGTTTACTGTGAGGGCAAGGGTGGGAGTGGAGAGGAACACCTTACCTCAAGAGCTTGGATTTTGAGGGTGAAACACTAGATGAGATTGCATACGAATATTTTGGAATCTGCTTTCTTGGCTGTTTTCAGGATTAGGACAGTCAGGCGTTTGTCTCAGTGGAGAATGTTTAGACCTTGCCTCAGTGTTTGTATGGATTAGATAGTCTCTTGACATCTCTTTCTGTGCTGTTTCCGTGCTTATTTGAAACCACTGCAGCTGTTTTTCCACTTAAATAAATTCGCAAAAAATAACCCAGATGAAATTGTGTCAAGTTAATGCTATGTGTCAGTGCTTGTGTTTCCAAAACAAGCAAACAAACAAAAAAAAAGTATAACCCCAGGAGCAAGTGACAGCTGGAATGCGGGAAACCAAGATCTGAGATGTAAAAATCCGGATAGAAAGGTTTTTCTTTTCCCAAAAGAGGTGAAGGCCCCAATTTGATCCATTAGTCATAAAATTATCACTTTGCAAGTATGAAGTGCTAATACTTTCACACAGTAAGAGTGTTTCCGTAGAAAATGCTCGTGTTTGTATTTTCAGAAATGGTCTAGTAACACCTCTGAAGCTTCCTAAATTCTGCACATCATCAGTTTCAGTAAATAATGGAGGATGTACTTTCTCGGTTTGCATAGAAACCCTGTCACATCTATCAGTGCAACTTACCCGAGTAGGCAGGATTTCAAATACAGAGGCTGTATGGCAAGTTAGAGAGAGTTGGCACCCTGTTCCTCCCGTTCCAACTTCCAAATTGCACATGCCTGCAAAATTCCTTAACCTAAGCAACGCTTTTCCCATTAGGCTTCGGTACTGCACCACGTATCTCCATGTTTTTCCATTCAGAAATTAACCCAGCTAGGTGTTGCCAGTTCACTTGCGTGTGGATAGGAATGGTAAAAATTAACTGGGATCATATGGGCATCGTCACTTGTGTCAGAAGCGTGTCACGTAACCTCTCCCACATGCTGAGAGGAACTGGGCTCCGAGAGTCCATCTTCACTGTGCAGTTGGTATCAGCCGTCCTGTACTATCCCAAATTTCCTTTTTGTGGTTACAATCTAGGTGATTATACATCTTTTTTTAAGCTCCATTTTTTCTTAACACTTTTCTATATGTTCAATGCTACTTGAAAAACCTATTTAATGTAGCGAAGGAAGGTCTCTTAGCAGAAGTTGTTTGCTCTGTTAACTGATCAGAAAGCTACGGGTCATGCTTTCTGTATTGGTATCTTGAATTCCTTCCTTTGTAGTAGCTAGGACGCATCTACCAGGCTTTTATGTGAAGCTCTGGAGGAGATGCTGCAGTCAGTGCACAGTCCCAGTGCAGGAGCGTAGTCTTCTCTGTCTTTGGAAGGGGGAGGTGCAAGCACCTCGCTTCTCTGTGAGACCCAGCTGCCCACTGGCTTTGACTGGAGCGCTGAATCAAGATGATGCTCAGGAGGAGGAATAAACATACCTTCCTGTCAGCATGTCAGAGTAGTTATAGATTATAATTCTTCTGCTTTTAAAAAGCTTTTTACTCGGTGTGAATTTTAAAGCCCTTTCCCTGTGTCCTTGGTTGTACTTGTACGATGCACTTTTCTGATGCAGCCAGCCACGCTCCATCCGATGGGCCAAGCTGACAATGTGCTCCACTGGCAGCTGTGCTGGAGCTGGTGAGCAGATGGCACTGCAAGCACCTTGAAAGTTGAGGGATGCTTAAGGTGGCAAGGGCCAGTAGGAGTGGTGTTCACCTGGCTGTCCTCTGCTCACTTCAGAGGTTAATGTTTTCCAGCACTTCCTGTGTTCTGTTGTTCGATTATTGTGAACAGTAAAGAATTTTAAAGAAAAGGCAATTTAAGGATTCTGTCTGTTATGTCAAATGAATGCACATTTTTCTGACTAATAGTTGTTCATTTTGTAAATGGCTGTTTCATCTCACAGTGATTTGGAGGAAAAGCAGTAGCTAGAAACTCAGTTTCAATTTTATTGTATTTTTTAATTTATTCAGGTTTTTCACTTGCTGCAGTCGTACTTAGAATCAAAACAGCTCGTTAGTTTGGACTTCCAGAAGGAACTGGGTAACATCATTGCCTCTATAGGAACCAAACTGTGGTTGGCTAAAAGGTAAGATAAAACACAAGATATCTATGTTTATACACATAAGTTACTAACATATGGAAGGCTTGGTTGATGTGGGTTTTTTTAATTATTTTTTTATTTTGGCCAGGTGAACAGACTTATTTCTCTAGGAATGTACTGTTTAGATGTCTTACTGGTGTGCTGTTTTTTTTAATGGAGATTTTTTTTTTTTCCAAAAGCAAGGATGACAAAACATAAGTATACTTAACCTGTCTGCAATACTGGCTTTCCATCTTAGTTCATTCTCAGCTAAGTTTTATAATCCAGTCATTTAAAACAAAACCAAGTGTAGATGAAAATGCCTACAAAAGCAGCCTTTTGAGTATGAGTGTTGCTTGTGGGCTAAGAAAAATATGCCACATGTACAAAGGTTTTATGTTACTATTTTCTCTGACTTTGACCTTTACAAAAATAAGTGGTAGAAAAATGTTATAGCAATTGTTAAAACTGTCAGAAGTATTTAGCTGCCCACAAACAATCGAAGGTAGTTTTGGAAACATTTTCCTTAGATTTCTGTAGAAGAATCTTCAGGTGACCTACATACTGTAATTTTGTTGGGTGGTTTTTTGTTGGGTTTTTTTTTTTTAAATCTACTTGATCTTATCAATTGTTTTTGAAAATTCCCACCAAAAACTTTAAAGGAATCAGAGAGCACCAATCTTTCCGTAAATAACTAACTGTGTAAACTATGCCAGAGAACGGTTTGCACAGTGGAGGGAGGTCACCAATGCAGTCTAATGTGGATCTCTGGTAAAACCTATGTTGGTTTGTGATCATCAAAAGCAAAATCAGAAGTGGTCTGGAGGGGTCACTAGTGGCTTGAGTCTTCCACCGGTGTTAACTGAGTTGGGGTAATCAAGATACAGTTGACCTTTGAGAATTACAGAAGTGTTTCCTGCCAGAGTGATGATACAGCAGGTTAAACTTGGTATAAATAATTGTGAAATAATGCACACGAATAAGGCAGTATGGACTTTACTTTGGAAAACAGTACTTGACTGAGCAGGTATTTTTATTTGAAAAAAAAAAAAAAACCAAACCTGATTCTTCATAGAGCCCAAGAGGCCAGAGGCCAAATACCATTAAAAAGAACTGCAGAACAAACCAGAAAACACATTTATGTGTGTGCATTAATCTGTCTTGTGTATTTGAGTATTGTGGAAATCCAAAAGAAGGTACAGTAGAAATGATGAGCAGTGAAAAGACATGATAAGTAAAGGATAGTTTCTAGATGGGGAATGACTACATAGGCTGAGGGGTTGGGTTTTTTTAAGCCTGGAAAAGAGACAACTGAGGGATGACAAAGACAAAAAATTTAATACTGCAATTCATGTGGGAAGGAGATGGGAATTTGCATCCCTCTAATGCAAGGTGGCAGATTTAAAAGAAGCAAAATAATGAAGATTTTCCTGTAATTTTCGTTTAGCTGTGGAAGTCCATGATACAAGATACTGTTGTTTTTAAATCAATCTGAGTTTTCAATGCTTGAACAGAGACATGGAAGAAAAGCCCAGAGAGGTTACAAAGTATGTGGTTATCACAGTTGGCTCAAGAAGTTCTTCAGCAACCTTGAAGGTTGAGAGAGGAGTTTTGGCAGCTGTCAGTATTCTTATGCTTCACTTTCCTATGCATCTGCTCTCTGTCTCGGTTAGAGACATCGTGGTGGATTTGGTGGACCTATTGATGTCACTCAGCATAAGTATTTTTTAAGCCTTAAAATGAAAATTTTATTTACTTAAATCCATTGATACTGTTATAAAGAAAAAAAAAAATCAAACACCAGAAACCAAGTTCCGTAGAAAGATACTAGGGCTAAATACTTCAAATCTTTCCCACGCAGCAAAGATGTAAAGGCCAGGCTGCACTCATCACAGACTTCAAATAAATTATGTGTTTTCAAAGTATTTTTTTCAGAACTGGCCTTTTTAATACATCAGCCATATTATTGCTGACTTTTCCTTTCTGGAGATAAAACTACTTTTTTTAAATTGTATTAGACGGTCTCTAAGAAATCCTGGTACATGGTGTAGGTATTTGCCCGAAGAGATTTATTTTCTCTTCCACTTGCCTGTCAAAAGCCACGGGTGTGTGTGGTAATATTAACCCTCTGTCAGTATCACATTTTCATTTTGCCTGGGTTTTGTAGCTGCCTTTTCATTTTCATCCATTCTCAATTGTGCAGTTAATGCTGTACGCATTCTTTTTAAATGTCTTTCTCCCCATAGAGTAAAATGTTTGTATTAGGAGCATACAGGTTTGCAACACTAAATTAAGCCATGGGTTTTTTTGGAAACCAGATTTACTTCCTCATATGTTTTAAACTTACTCTAAGACTACAATAAATTATAAAGCGGAAAGAATCTGCTTACCTCTTAACTTTCTGCTTGAGATATGTGTTCAGTTTGGGGTGATTTAGAAACAAAACAAACAACAAACAGCCCAAACGAACAAAGATATTGAAATAGGTGATGTTTTCTGGTAGTTTTAGTCTCCCAAGTTCAGTGTGCAGCTTTACCATTTACGTTTGGCTCTGTGGAGCTGAACAAGCGTTCTGTGATGAATGGGGGGTTTGGGGAGGTTTGTTGTTGTTTTCTCTTGTTTTAAAGGAGTTTTGAGAGGTTGCTTGGCAACTGGATTGTGAAACTCAGTAAGTCCATCTGTGCAGTTTTCTGGATGTGGGGAGAACATATTAGGAAACCAGATCTTCATTCGTGGCCTGTTGTTAGACTTCTTGTTATGCATCTGCTGCTGGTCACTGTCAGAGAGGTGGTGTTTGGCTAGACACTCGGTCCACGTCAGTCATTTTTACCTTCTTTCTGTTCAGGCAAAGAGAGTGAGTACGACAGTGTAAAGCAATGAATCCATCTATTTCTTCTGCCTTTTTCATAAGGAAACAACTTCAGTGTGTCACCAATACTATAGTGCAGTCATTGTTTGAAAAGAGGGTATTAGAGGCATTCACTATTAAATGGCTAAAAAAGGTTAAAATAGCAGGGAAATGAGTTGCAAACTTGGGAAAATGGGGAGCTATTGCTGAACAGCCGTCTTCATTCACGTTCTTGTACTAGTTCTGTAAAGTTTTCACTGGTGTTCTTTCAGCTACATACTTCCTTTGTACTGTGGAGCAAACCTCTGAGAAACTTGAATTACAAAATTTTGGATTACATAAGTAGTTCTTAAAAATGAGGCTCATTTGTCATATATATGTAGCTGGAGGAAAGATTATTGTTCTTCAGCTGGTTGCTGAACTGGGGGGAGGGTTTGGTTTGACTCTTGGGGTTTATTTTTTCACCCTTTCAGGGCCGAAATGTAACCTCCTTTCATCAGAATATATTGGTGTAGAACAGCTCAAGAACCTATTTGCATATTCTTTATAATATACTAATCTTTTCTCTCTCCTCCGTGCCCCCACCTGTTTTTGCTTCAGGGAATAAAATAATGTTTCACGTTTCCCAAAGTGAATTTTGTAAAACACTCACTTTTTCAACTGGTGTTTTTCTGTCTGTTGTGAAGGCAGGCTTCTCATGTTCTTTTTCCTATTCATAGCATATATTGGAATATGAGAAGAAAACCCAAAAATCTTTCCCCCACGACTGAGCAGGTATTTTTATTTGTCAAAATACTAACTTTTTGAGTCTTCAAAAGTAGTATTTCCGTTTTTGATGTTATGGTGAATTAGGCTTCCCTTCCATCCACTTCTCAAAGTGGCGTTTGAAAGTTTTAACTTTACTTTCAGGTTTATATTTCATTTCATCTTTTTTATTTTATTTTAGAATACTCTTGTTAGTATAAAGTTGTTTAATAACGCTATTTCTTCCCACCCCTACATCCCCACATAAGCGTTAGATTTTTGCATTCTTTGCAGGTATGGGAGATGCAGGGTATTTGAGAAGGGCAGAAATTTAAAACAAACAAACAAACAAAAAAACAAAAAAAACAAAAAAAGAACATAAAATCTGCTTTGTTGGAGAGCAGAGGTGATGGAATGAAGTGATGGAAATTTAGTCTGGTGAAATCTTTAAAAAAATAATCACTGTATCAAGCTAAGTCTTTGAAAGAGTTCAAAGCTCTTTCATATGAATTAAAAAAAAAAAAGTAGTAATTTTTAGCTCAACTGCATACCAAGGAGTTGCAGAACTAACTCTAGATGCCTTCTGCTTTATAAATACAGAAAGCTAAAAGAGCAGCCTTTGGAGCTGGTAATTTGTTGTACAGAAGTCCCGGAAATATCTGTCTTGTTTCATTTGTAGCCTTTGGCATGGCAGAGTATTGGTATTGGAAAATTTGTGAAATCATGTCATTGCACAGCTTTGCTGTAGGATGTCTTCCAGTGCTTTCAGTTTGATCTTTCTTTTTTTTTTCTTTTTTTTTCTTTCCACCTTGCTTCTTACTGGAGACCACAGGAGGGGGAAAAGACTTTGAGGTTCTGCCAGAAGTCAAATAACATACTCTGCTAACCTCTAGCCATATGCCAATTCTTAGCTGAGAGCTTGTCTGCACTGGGAAAGTTTACTTCTAAGACTGCTTTCTCAAAACTAACTTGTGTGGAACAGCCTTGTATAAGACCAACTGCCTTTGCGTTTTGCGAGGAGTCACTCGTTCGTCTGGAATGGACCACCTGCCGTGCACGCACTTAGCTTTATAACCCAAATACCTCGTGCTCTGCAGTCTGATGGGACTATTAAATACAAATGGGTCCTGATGTACAGTAGGAGATTCAAGTTCACACAAGAAACACGTGCAAAAATTACTCCAGGCTCGGGCTCAAAACCAGGTTCACTGTCCCCTGAGATGCTTGCAGCTCAGTTTTCTGCAGGCTGGCTCTAGGGTAATCCCGCTATAACTGCTTTGAGTGAGGGAGATCTCACAGGTATAACACTACATAATGTTTACATTGTGTGGAAAGCAGGGATGTGTCCTCGCTGTGGTTTCAGGACTTTGTGGCTTGAAGAATGTAACCTAACTATGCCCTTATTCTTTTCATTGCCCCTTAGAAGAGACAGTGGTGATTTCTAGTGAGCAGCCTATTAAAGTCAAACAGTGGTACATGCTGGCCTGTCTAGATATAGGTGCAACACGCCTGTGACTCGTTGCGACTTTGCAAGCAGCCTCTAGTGACTTTTTTGGAAGGGGAACATTATATGGGAGCTGGAAGGGGCTTTTTCTACTTTCAAAACAGCAAGAAGGCAACAACTAGGGGAAATGTAAGATCATCCTCCTTGGCGGTGTGTTCCTTCTCTTCAGATAGTTCCTTGCTTCTTCCTCTTTCACTGCATCAGAACGAACCTTTTTGTCCTTCCAAGGCCACATCTGCCTTTGACATTTTCCTGTTGTCTAACTTTTCTACTTTTCCTTTTCTGTCTTTACACATTGAGAAGTGCAGTTAATTAGCTTTTTTCCATTAGTGGTCTGTTTGCAATATGTAGCTGTATTAAAAAATCGAAAATAGTTTTAATGACTGAGCCTGGGTCTATGGAAGCCTGTTTATTAGATTTCAATTGAAAAGTTAACTTTCTACCAGCTGGGCTGGAGCAGTACTTCAGGTATGTGCTCTTACACACAAAAAAAAAAAACATCAAGGGACATTTTTGTTGTCCTGTTCCAGCTGAAAGTAAAGCATACCACTGTGAACAGTTACTGCACATCAGGTGCACAGTGGTAACTTATTAATCTGCACTTTCTGACACATGAGCCTAATATAGCCTGGTTTGTCTTTGCTGAGCAGAGTCGTAACAGTTACGTCATTGTTCATAAATGTGTTCTTGGAGGCATTCATTTAAATCTTACATGCTTTTAGCGGGCTAATAAGCTGGTTACTGTGCTGCTCCAAGTCCATTCTTTCTCCAGTTTTGATAACAAGATCTTTAACACAGTTCCAGATTGTTTACTTAGGCAGTTGGCAATTGCTTATTTTGGAACACTTACTTTTGGGTATCAGTAGAGATGTTTAAACTTCACACTGAAGTTTAAGATATACTTTGCATAAGGTAAAGCATTCTTTGACTCTGGTTCATAGATATACTCCTAAATTATATATGGTCATTCAGGGAATATTAAGAATTGAATAACATTTTTTTAAGCTGTGTTTCCTCTACCAGTGCAACATTCAGAGTGGGCACAAACCGTGTACGTTTACAGGTTTTGGACATAAATCCTCACTCAGATTTGAAAATGCTTTTCAATGAATAAACAGAAGAGTTTTAGTAACCTGCCTTTTTATAGGTGAAACTCCTGATGTAAATTGTGTAAAATTCATTAAATTTGCACACGGGATTAGTTTGACCTCTAAGCTTTTTAGAATGCTGTGGGATCGCATGCAATTCTCATTAAGAGAACAAAAAGGAGAACAGACAGGATTATTTTATCAATCCGGTTTACTTACACCACCACCACCAAAACACAGCCTTTCAGTGTCACTCACCAAGGACAGCACAAATTAATTTTTCTTAGTAGCTGAAACTCAGGATGTTCTTGGTGGTATCACAATATAAAAATAATTTGTCTAGCTTCTTTCTGAAGCTATAAATTCTCTGTCTTTACCAGGGAAACGAACAGCAACGTAGTAGTCTGGCTTTGGTGGTGGTGGAAAGACCTAGGTCACCAGGCCAGCAACTTTGACTTCAGAGAAAATGCCTGCTATCATGTATGGTGAACTGGTCTTATATAATGAGAAAGTCAAGTGGACTGTGCACATGGTAATTACTCCAAGAAGATCTCAATAGCATCAAGTAGGCAAGCAGATGTGCTGTTGCTAGATGTTTGTATTTCTATGCAGGTGTTCCTGTGCTTCCAGGAACTCAGCAAGGATTACTTGGTAGTGTAGGCTTCATTATTATATTTTTTTTTTCAGTGCTTTCCATTAAATGTAGGTCTGTTGGCTGTGATGTTCACTGATGTGCTGGTTTTGTATTACATGGTTAAAAATGCTGTGGACAAAGTTTAATAATTAAATCCATTATTAATGTCTCCTCAAGAAGACAAGAGGAAGCCTGTGCATGTTGATTCAGTGCTACAAATATAGGCTCTGTGAGGAAATGGATTAAAATATGAAGGCTGCCTCCTAAACAGATATACCCCCAAAACCTTTTAGAATACAGTCTTTAGAATACTGCAGAGAAAGGTAATCACCAAAACAATGGGATATTTAACCTTTTAATCAGTTGCCCGTTGTATGTGTAGGTGTGATTTCCGTAAGCTTTGTCACCTCCATGAGTGATAAATGATCATTTTCCAGAACTCTTTGCAGGTAAAACGCAGTTCATCAGCAGCCCTCTAAGGTTAAAACTCCCTATGGGAAGCCCCCTAAGGATTATATAGAGTTGACTGTATCAAGATTCAAACATCACAGAAGATGCACTTGGTGAGTTTAGAAGACATTTTAGCGATACAATTGCAGGTCACGTATCAGAAGAATCTGGCCGCCAGAACAAAGAATACCATGTAGACATTTGCCATACTGAGGAAGGAGTAAGCTGGAACTTGACAAGGAGGGACAGACTGTAATGCTAAAATTTAGTTGCTGATACACCAGCTTTAAGAGCTGAGATTGTGCAAGACAAAGTCAGACTGGGAAACTCAGAACAGGAAGTTGCATAGACCCCAGCCTCAAGTAACAGCTAGCATTAGGATGTGTAGACTTAATCCATGTTCTTCCCTGCATTTATGCTGGAGCTAAAGGCCTCAGTAGTATTTAAAATATTGACTCATTAGAATTGTTTTTAAAGTTTAGAAACACAAGAATCTGTACAAAGGCTTTTGTAGTAGTATCCTGTGTGTTAGCTAGTGTCATGTTTAGGAAACTAACTCAATTTATCTGTTGGAAGCAAAAACTGTACGTAATACTGGTGGCTCGAAAGTGGGAGGATTTGGGGTTTAAATTCAATACCAGCAGGCTGATTTATTTTCTGCCAGCTAAAATACAAAATATAAAAGACATTGCTCAGGGAGTTTTTTTTTTTTGCAACAATATGTTATTTAAACAGAAGAATTGGGTGGTGTTTAGCTATTACAAGTTTTCTTCTTATATGAGGCTCTTCTTAAAATACTACTGAAAAGTTTAATCCTCCAAACAGGTTCCTTCCAGGAATTTTAGACTTTTTCAGCCTTTCCAAAGGCTCCAGCGGTGTTATAGTAAGAGTACTTTTTCATTATAGACCAGATAAAGAGTAGGCAGTTCATTTAATTAATAGATTGTTTTAGATATTGAAAGGAAAACAGTCACACAAGTCATAAGGACGATTTGCTTCTTGTTTGCAAGGCAGCTATGAATTGGCCTTTGAAGAGTTGCCCTTGTAATCAGGCCAACACTACTTTCTTTACCCTGATACTTAAGAGTGTGTTGGGAACTTTTTGGACAAAATACAAGGATTTGTAGGCGGCTTTGTAAGTTGTATAATTTTGATTGGAGTTCTACGTTAGCTTGATTCATGAGCCAAATCTTGTCATCAGTTTTTAAAGACTGGAGCTGAGAGTAACCTATTTGAGTGTGTAGGTTAGAAGCAACTAACAGTTGTTTAAGCACTGTGCTTTGAAAAAATGTTGACTGATACCGTCTGTAGTTACATGTTACATATTATTAGGGAGAAAATTCTCATTTGTTAGTTATTTAGTAAAGATATATTCCAATTTGACAAATGAGATTAGCTTGTATTCATAAAGCATTGCTGGCTGAAAGATCTGAAATCTTTCAGGCTCTTCTAAGAGCTTTGAGGCTGCAAAACGTACAGCTTTTCTGAGCCCTTTTACAAAAGTTTTGTTTTAGATATCCCTAAGATAGCGAAGTACAATAAAATACCTATAGCTAAACTAATTCACAAGAGAGATGTTACAGGTATTTATTTAATAGACATTGATTGGCAGGTTGCCTTGGAAATTTTTTAAGGGCTCTTTGAGGTTTTGAGAAAATATGCTTTGATGTTTTTTTCGTGTGGTTAAATGTTTAGTAAATGTCATAAGTTGCTGTATATTTGTAGTGCTTGTTCTGTTAATGGTTTTTCAACATCTGTTTCCTAATGAGGAAAAATAGGAGCAAAATAAACGACCTCTTTGGAAAACATTGAATTTCTATTGACTAGACTAGAATAACCAAAACCTAATGTTACAAACATCAACACAAACAGCTTTGATTTCATAATCAATGACTTGTATCTGTTTTATTTATGTAACACATGCAATATATTAATGTTACTGTTGTTGCTCATCTCTAAGTGAGGCGATGCTCTTTTGGAAAAAGAGGAATGATCCGGGAGAAAACAGTTGCCATCTTTTTAAGACATCTAACCTACTCTCATTGGAAGCTGGGGACTTGAGAAGGGAACGAGAATCTGCAGAAGCTGTGCATCAAAATTCTTTGGTACTTGCTCTACATAAAGGCCTTTTGGCATCATTGTTTATCTACAGAAATCTGAATGGTTATAAATGCTGTCATGTAAGGAGCAGCAATGATGTTTAAGGGCCTCTGTAGACCTTAATCATTAGAGGAGCAATAGGTGGTATATTTAGTTTGTTTAAATCTTTTTCCCAGTGTTTGGACAGCATTGAGGCCAAATGTGTGAGCATTCCATGTTCTTTGCTCCTTGTTTCCTTTGGAAGAGGAGGTAATTTGCTCCTTAATTCATTATTGTTGATCTTTGAAAATAAACAGTAATGGAGGAGAAACTGGTATTTAAAAGTTAACCCATGTGTTCCTGATAGAGTTGAAACCGTATGTGTGAGCAGGGTGCACAGGAGGTATGTGACCACATATTGCTAATTTCTTCATTAAATGCCAGTTTGGTTTGCATCAGATCTGCCATCCAAAATAAGCAAGCTAGTGAATACCTGAAGTTCAGCATGACTTAGCTATAAAAGGTGAATCAAACTTTTTAAAAAAAAAATATTTGCAGAGCTCTAGACTGTGAGAGTGTAGGATTTATTTCATGTTACATGGACCTAAGCTGCAGTCAGTGGTGCTTAAAGGGAATAAAGAGAAAACAGAAATCAAAGCGGTCCCAGTGCTACTGTAGGTGGCCAAAGCCAGCTAGAGCAAAGTGCAGCATTGCACATGGAGCTTCTGAGCCTGCCCAGCTTCATTTACATCTACAGAGAGGGAATAGCTCCTGAAGGGTACACTTCCTGAGTCACCCACCAGCAGTTCCTTGTTGAAAACAAATAGCTTATTGTTACTCCAGTCATAGAATATTCTGTAGGTGATTAATCTGAGCCTCTTCAAAGGGCATTTGAACGGGAACCTGTGATTTTTTTAAAACAGGACTATTTAGTGCCATTAACCTTTTTCTTTTTAAAAAAACTCCCTGGACTCTTAATGGCTAACAAAAGGTTTCCTCCTGTCTATGACTTCAAGTCTTTCCTAATTTTATATTCACATGCCAGAATTGAAAATGAAATGACAAAGAAGTCTGGCTACCCTATTCCCAGTTACTTGTTCAGCATTAATAATAAGAAAATAGCTAAGTTTGGAAGACTTTATTTTCAGGATCTAATGCAGAAATCTGCATTATGCAATATGTCATAATTAATAGTATGGTAACTGGCACCTGTTTCAGGTGCCTTTCAGGATTGTCTACTGTTCAGCCACACTTACCTAAAATAATAATTAAAGACAGGCTTTTTTTTCCCCATATTGAAGATACTGTTAGTCTGGAGCTTTGAGCAGTTATAAAAATGTATCTGTAGACCCTTTAAAACTTTCAGTACCTTTAACCCTTTTGACTTCTGTTCTTTCAGTCACCTTGTACCTTCTATGTAGTTTTGTGATGATCTAGTGGGGACACAGTAACCCTTCCTGTCATTGTGTTATTCTCCTTGATTAAACTGGAAGCACATTTCTCTTGGGCCTTGTCCTTTCTAAGCAGTAATCCTTTCTGTCCCTGCCTGTTCTTCTAAAGGTTGCAGGTGTCTTCTTCCCCTGTGCCTGGCAGGTCAAGTCTGTGATGCTGCTTGCCTTTTACATGTTATGTAAGGCAAACAGCTATTGATCATTCTTCAATCACATGTGTTGAAATACTCTGCAATATTGGCCGTTGGTGAAATTTAACTCAGTGGTCACCTGTGAGCTAATTGTTATTTCCACCTGAATAGTCAAGATCCAAGTACAGCATCATGAAGCAGTGCTAGAAACTGTGGGATAAGCTTCTGAGTGCAGTGAGATTCCTGGAGCACGCTGGCTATAAGCTCTGCATCCGAAGAGAAAGAAATAAGATGAACTTCTGCATCTGGGCATAATATGTAGGGTGACTACTGGGTCTTTGGTACCGACTGTTTGAGTTCACAGATCTGCTGTTGTTGCACCAACCTCCTTGCTAATGTAGATAAAGTATTGCTTTAATGAGGTATGGGTCTCTGTGCTGACATCACTAGCCTGCTATTAGTCAATTTGTGTAGTAGTACGAATATTGTTTTGATATCCATTTTAGATTTCTGTGTGGACATATTCTTAGATAATATTACTCTTAGATTAGTCCTAATCATCAGTTTATCACCTGGGGTGAGCGTATGATGTATCCGTTTCCATTAGTAGCCAGGTTGTAAGGGAAATGAACTAATTTCGGGGTTTTGGACAATAACAGTAACTCTATTCCGGGTGCCTGGAGCTCTCACTCGTGCTACAGCTGTGACTTTCTTGTTTGGAAACAGATTTCTTCAAAGCTTGTTTATGAGGACACCACTTTCTTTGGGTATCTGTGTTAAGAAAGAAACGTCTTGTACTCTTAGTGCTCTCGATGTTGAAGTTCTGCACGAACAGGTCATCTTAAATATTGCGTAGTGCAGGACTTGAAATGTTCAGCATGTGATTTCTGGCTGTCAGGTCTGTTATGCAAATCGCAGTTTGTCTTTAAGAGTGAGCTTTCTGCTACGGTCTGAACAACACTACGATTTCTTGGTTTCGGAAAACTGAATTTCCTGTTGTGTCCGTCTGGCGCATACGGCTGAGAATTCACTAGCATCACCAGAGCAGTGGAGCCAGCCAAGAACAAACGTTTGGCATGTTTTATGCTAGAAAAGCCTCATTTCAAAATCAGAACGTGCATATGCGCATACTCAAAATGAAGAGGTAAATACTTAAAAGCTGGATCAGAAAAAAAAAAGCCTATTGGTATTGCTGTTGTCGCTTCTTCAGTAAAGGTCGAGCCAGCCATGTTTTTCTGAAGACACAGTTTGTACATTCCAAATTTTCTTTCAGTGAAATGAGCGAATAATAAGTGAGTCTTCCATTTTTCAAGGCTGCTGAGAAAGGCTCATTATGTTCCTCAAATTAATTGAAATCTGTCATGGCTGCTTTCATCCATGTGAGGAGTACTTGAGAGACCTCTCCATTTCTTTTTCTTCTTAGCCTTTGACTGACCCGTCACTGTTTTCTCCTGAGTTGAGCTCCTAACCCTGTGAGTATTTCTTAGTGGTGTTTTCACGCTGATTTGTGAAGAACAACTTGGGCAACAACTGGTTGCCCAGAATACAGAAGAGAGATTTGCTTAGTCCGAGTAGATAGATAGTAAGTCTTCCTAATACAACTTTTAAAAAATAAGCTGTATTAAAATTACTTTGGCTTCTTATGGTGCCGGTTCTTACTGATGTGCACCTTCTCTGCAGGCGGGCTTTTAGCTCTTCTGCTTTAAAGCAAGTGCTAAGAGGAAAACATGGAGAAATTTTCAGAGGTTCCTGACTACTTCACTAGTTGGAAAGTGTCTAAAAAAAAAAAAAAAAAATCTCTTAAGCAAAAGGAGAAAAAACATTTTCAAAAGAGATCCTGGTAACATGTAATCTGCTGTGTGTTATATGGTTGCCTAATGCTGTAGGCTATAAAAGAGTAAGTAATTTAGGCTTATTACAGAGTTTATTACTAAAGGCAAGAGGAGTCTTTCTGGTGGAAGCATCTCTTTTTAACAAGATCATACGCTAACTCTCCATAGGCAAATACAGCTGCCAAACTTCTATGCAAGAACTTCAGACCTTTCTTTCTTATATCATGATCACATATCTTATTTGAAAAAGTTTTTTTTCTTGAATTTTAAAGTTCTTACAGGGTTGAGAATGTTTGTTGGAACATTTCTAATTAACAATTTTTTGAAAGAGTTTCAAAAGCAAGATAAGCATACAAAGAAAGTGCCAGATAAAATAAAAATGAAATACTGAACAGAATTAGTCATACTTTAAGTTTGTGCTGCTTGATTCTACAGGGGTTTGGTCTAGTGTTAGTCCCATTGGACTCATCAGAATAATTCCTGTGTTTTGAACTGGATTTCCTGTTTGTTCACATATTAAGTTGTACTTTAAGACAAATTTTCCTGGCTGAAATGTACAGTGACAACAGTATAAAGAAAAACGAAGATTTCAACCTAATTTTATGTTTCTCTCACTGGAGAGAAAAAGTCTCTCAGTTGTGACTTGAAGTGTTAAGAGCAGAAAGTAGTTTATTACCAATTGCATTATATACCCGAAATCGCCAGTGTTCTTGTCTGGGGGTGGGGGTGTGTGTGAAAAATCTACCTTAAAAACATATATGTCTCTGTGGTCTTCCTCAGGACAGCGAGGGCGCTGTGGCCATTAAAAAGATATAGTAGGTGCCTTTCATGGGGAATTTTCTGTTTTAGGAACAGTAACATGAAGACCTGAAGACTTATTTTTGTTAAGGATCTAGTGACATTATCTATAAACAAAACAAAGACATACTAGTTGCCAAGGCAAGCTGATTCATCCACGAATAATGCAACGTATAAACTGTGATTTGATGGAATGGCTGGAGGAAGGGTGTTGCCATTCTGCTAGGGAGACGGTCATTCAGAATGGACCAGGAAGTGAAGATTAGATAACTTGGCCTATTTATTTTGTAGATGCAGTCTAATTTGATTGGTGGTTGATCTTAATTAATTAAGTAAAATAGACACACCAAGCTGGGTTTAATCTTTAGTAATTTGATTTTTTTTCTAGGCCAAATCCTTGTTTGGTGACCAGAGCTGCCTATCTTGATGTCCTCGTGATGCTGAGTACTCACCTGGGGAAGTTTCAAAAGCAAGGTAAGTGAAATGTAATGTTTTGTAAATTGGATGGAATATCTATGGGAAGATTTCTGAGCTCTGGTGAATGTGGAGAAACAATAATATATCACTTGTACTTACAGTGTCTCCTGAATGCTGGAGTCCTTTAGTTGATTTTTATAAAAGAGCCCTTTATTCTGCATTCTGTAGAACTAGTCCTAGGGATTGCTGATGAGAAGAAGGAGGTATGGCTCTGTGTCAAAACTTGAAGGAATGATTCTGCAGTATTCCTAATCCTAGAACTATATAATAACAAAAAGGATTCTTCCAGTGTTCCAAAATGTTTTTCTGATCAAAGGTTGTAAATACAAACAAAATCCAAACCCCTGACTATTGCTACTTTAACCTTTCCTAAAAGCTACAGCGAGGTTCCCTCATGACACACCTTAGAGTGTTTCAGAGAAACAGTTTTCTCATTTTTAGAAGTAACAA
Source organism: Baryphthengus martii (assembly GCA_013396935.1). NCBI lineage: Eukaryota > Metazoa > Chordata > Aves > Coraciiformes > Momotidae > Baryphthengus > Baryphthengus martii. The sequence continues at coordinate 51,600 of VWZK01001297.1, read as the reverse complement.
CTCCGAGAGCTTCTTTATATTTCTTTTTTTATATTGATTCTTTATTACTGTGAAGTTTTTGAAGGACCAATCAGATCTGTCAGTGGTTTTAATGATGCCAAGTGTTTGCAACAGTACAAAACATACTGTAAACAACCAGGCAAACAAAGATATGGAGGAAGGGATACCCTTTCAGGTGTGACTGTGTATGGGCAACTTTCAGTCAGCTGTAACTAGCCGCCTTGTGGGCCTGTTTTGTTCGTTTCGTATGAAGTAATGCGAATAATAAGTTACCTTGTGAGTCCAGAAAGGCAATAAAAGAGTAGTTCTTTCATTTCATTAACATTGTTATTGACTAATTTTAACACTGTATTTAAGTCATTGGAACCATTCTTTATTTCAAATAGTCTTCTTCTAGGGGCTGTTTTTAGTTTTAACAACAATTGTCTTTGATTTTTTTTCCTTAGAACTTTGGTAGAAGTAGTTCCATTTTAATTCTGTAATTGCTACTTGTGTAATTTATTGTGAAAGATTAAAATGAGTAGTTTCTAGTACTAGTTATCGGAAAATTGAGTTGGTGATAAACATGTTTGAAATGAACTTCTTCAAATAGGTTGATGCAGAATTTAGCCCTTATAACACAAGCATAAATAAACAAAAAATGTGTGACAGGTGGATTCTACTATACCAGAGGAAGGCAGGGTTGCTGGTGACTCTAGGAGATGGATCTGATCTTTCATGTCCTGTGAAAAGTCATTCCTTTCTCATGGGTCCCAGATGTCAAGATGTACTGTTCAGTAAAAAAAAAAAGAAATTTCTTTTGTTCAACAACAATTACATGTTGTTGAACTGTAGATCTTGTTCTGTTGGGTACTGACCACTGTTCGTGACTAGGTAAAGGCTGCATGATTTATGGGGAGGAATGCACCACCCTCTATAAAGAAGTTTCAATATAGCATGTCTCTAGGGGTGAGTTTTTTCCTGGCTTTAATGTTTTTGTGGAGGTAAGCTCTATCTACCATTATTAATTTTTATGTTAGAATATATATTTACTGATATAGAAAACAAGGTTTCTTAAATCCTGCTGTACCATTGGCCTCGGTGGTTATTCTTTGGAATACATGAAAAAGTGTAGCTGTGTATCACATCTATAAATAAAAACAAAGCCCCCTTCAACTGTATTTGGGCTCATTGCACTTCTTTTAATTTGGGTACTCCTTTTTTAAAGGCAGATCCTCTTTGGATTATTAAATTTTACACTTTTTAAAATCATGATCCTCTGCATGTTTCCTTTGTAGTATGAATTATGCCAATCTTTCTGCATTCTCTTTATATGAAGTTTTGTTTACCTCTGCTTCTTATTATTCTCATCACTCACCCTTCAGCTCTATCCTTGTATTTTCTTTTATGAAGGATCAGCCAGTGTTCCAGGTGAGGGCTCCTCGCTTGCTTATTTAGTGGGCATTACATTTCAGTTATCTTCAGGTTTTTTGTCTGTTTTGATTTTTAAACACTTGCTGTACGTTTCCAAAGGCTTTTATTTACCTCTCCACACGAGGAAACTCCCGTCTTACTTTTATAATGCCCTGACTACTGCATAGCTCTTTGGGTCATAGGCTGGACTTGATGATCTTGGAGGTCTATTCCAGCCTCAACAATTCTGTGATTCTGTGAGCCTGAGGAGCTGCACTGTGCTGTGGCTGGATTACTAACTGTAGTGGATTCATTTATTTTTCAAAGCTCACGTGGACTGTTCCAAACCTTGGGTGCTGTAAGATACAATTTCTAGTGAAGGAAAGCAATTATTTTTGCAGACTCTCTCTGCTCAGGCTTGGTTCATTAGTATTGTTTTGCTTAAAAGTTTCATTCCTACATAGGTTTAAAATTATATATTGCAGGCAATATCTACAGAGAGTAGAAACTTAGACTGGAAATACGGTTTTGAAAACTTGAAGAGGCATTAGGGACTATTTTATATATCACAGGCAGAAGCCTTTCTGAAATGAGGGAGGAATATATTTATATTAAATAGAACCTGAGTGTCCCATGGCACAGTAAGAGAAAGACTAAACTCAGCAGTTAAAAATGAATGTTTTCAGTCACACATTTAAATGTTCTGTAAGGAATAACTGTTAACTGAAGCTTTATACTTTTCTGAGATGAAATATCTTATATATGCGTATCTCTGGTTATGAGCCAATTTTTTTCTGTTTTAATCTTGATTTTTAAAGTTGTTTCAATGAATAAAGGGTGAAGGACAAATCCAAATAAAACTGTTTCTTGATGTGTTTATCTAAGAGGCCCCAGGAAGTGCTGTATATGAGTTCCAGGCCACAGGCTGAAACTGATTTTCATCAGCAGAAATGGGAATGCAATGTAATGAGCCTGCAACTGGTTAAAATCAGACCACTACTAATTGATTATGCCTGTCTAAAGGGGCTACAATTACAAAGAGATTTTCAGAGTGCAACCCTGTCTAGGCCTTTCCTACATTACGATTATTTTCTGTAAGTGATTTGTTGTCTTCAATTAATAAAATCTGTCTCTTAAAGTGCAGGACAGCCCTTAGGGAATTTACTTCACAAATTCAAAACAATTTAAAATGTCGGATAAGGAAGGCAGGGAGTAATGAATACCAAAAACATCTTGTCCAGCTAAAAATTTATTGCTGGCCAAATGATGATTATTTATCTTAAAACGAGCAAACAAGAAAAACCCCATAGTTACTCTGATTTGCTGGCTTGGATGGAAGTGTTTCCTGATTCATGTCACTAGGAAAATATAATTTTCTTTCCTTGGGTTGATAGGCAAAATCTAGAGCATTTTTTCCAGCTCCTGATGTGCCTGAGGGTCTTCTGATGTGCAGAGACAATACATAATGCCAAGACTGTGTAAACTTACACCATACTTTTTTCCAGTTATCAATTGTGGTTGAAACTCATTAAAAAAACCTGAAGCAAGCCCTTTTATTTAAAAAAAAAAAAAAAAAAAAAGAAGTTGAAATATATCAATAAAAATGCTATTTTTGCCTTTATTGAAAACAAACAGAAGTTCTTCCTAGATGTAGGATTATTTGATGGACTAATGCCTATTGCCAGTATTAATAATTATTAACAATATCTGGTGAGTTTGTTCTTGCAGACGTCTTTGACATATTGTCTCTGCAAGAACTGTTTTTATAGACTTGAAATCACAGACGTCCAAGGCCTTTTCAGTTTAATGGGTAGAACAGTATAGTCCTCTTCCAGAGGATTTTCTGGCACTATGTACTGTGCTAAAAAGCAGTTAAGTTACTTCTCCAGAAGTAAAGCAGCACCAGAGAGGGTGGTGTAGGAATAGGGGAAAGTTCCCAAACTTAACACTTGAAATGTTACTGAACCTTTGGAGGGGGAAGATGCCTCTGTGTCCAGATGAGAATGTGTCCAGGCTTAGCTGTATTTATAATTGCTTGCAAATTTACAAGTCTTGATCAACAGGAGTTAGGAGGAGAGGTCTATCAAGCTGTAGTGCTACAGGTCTGTATGTGTGTCTGAGGTTACGCGCTTTTCTTTGCACTCAAAGATGGACTTTGCGAGACGGAATACCAGACTACAGACAGGCTGTGCTGTGCTGAGTGCTTCAGTGGGTAAGATTCCTCTGTTGAATGTGTGGACTTTTGACAGGATCTGTCATAGATACTCCTCATTTTAGGTCTGCTGGAAATTGGTGCCTGAAGCTGAACAAAAAGAGGAGAGTGTTACTATGATCCTGCGATGCTGGTAACACAGGAGCCAGAGTAGCACGTTGAAGTGAAAGCTCAGAGCTGGGATGCTCTTTCTCTTGAACCGGTGGAGGATACCACAAGAAAAAGTGGTCACATTTTCTTTCTTGTTCACATCTCAGCAGAGCTTTCTGATGGCATTTTGTCAATTCACGATGGGAGAAATAGATGCAACTCGCTAAAATATACTTGACTAATAAAAGTGTATTTACCCAGGGTTATGTTCAAAAAAAATGGCGCTTGTTGATAAAGCGTTACATTGAGTCCATAAAGCACCTCAACATAAGCAAATGATGATGTAGAGCAGAAGTCAGGGAAAAGATGAAAGAAAAATTTGCTAAAGGTAATCCTTCCAAGTTGTTCTTTTGTCCTATATATATGCTGTCAATCTCCTGGATGGTTTGGCCTATTATCAAGTATAATGTCTTCATAATTTAAGTTGGATGAGAAGGAGAAAACATTTAAACAGGATGTCAAAGAGGATGAATCTGTGATTTAGGAGAAGCTGCCATGTAAAGTCTTAACTATGCATTTTTTTCTGTATATACTTGAAGTGCAAGAATTTATAAAAGTTCTTGAGATTAACCAAACTCCACTGCTGTTGTCATCAGTGGGAATAGTTACTCAGTATTTACATAATTAATCCTGTTCATAAAGAGATTGTTTTGATATCAAAGTGGCACAGCCAATATTCTGCTCGTGCTAATGTATTTGTTGAGTTTTATCAAAACAGACTTCCATTTTCTCACTATCTTCCAAACACACAAAATTTTTGTAGGTATAGGTTAATTTTCCTAAATTCAGCTCAAGAACAGAAACAATTGCAAAAAATACTGCGCATTGCACATGTGTATAGGATCAGAAACAAGGGCAGTTATGTAGATACCTGCTGTTGCCCTTTTTTGCTTTCAAATATGACAAAATAGTGTGTCTTAACTAAATATACTGCAAATACCTTTCTCTTAGATATGTTTGTCCTTTTTAATTCCTTTTTTTACTTAGAATTTATTAAATGTATTGAAAGAATAGTGTGCATTATTAAACATCTAGATGCTTTGCAATGAAGGCACAAATCATTTTTTAAATAGGAATGGCTTAAATGCTTTGCTTGAATGATAGGATTTGTAGGACTTCTCAATAGCATTTCAAGGCTGTGCCCACTTTTCTATATTGTACTTCTTGCTCTGTCTTACTTTGAAAAGCAGCTAAATGGTAACAAAAATAAGTTTTTCTGCAGGCTAGCTTAAACTGATAATGTTTAAATAGTAAGACTTCACAGGAATAACTCGGTTGCTAATCTCAGCCATACTTTAACTTTCTTTACCTAGATGCCAAAGAAGTGTGGCTGAACAGTTACTTGAAACGCTGGCAGCTTGTTAATGCATGTTTTGGTTATTTGATCTAATTAGCTTAAACTTAAGAAATTCCATCTGAACAAATTGAAAGCAATTCTTGCTGCTTACGTCAGAAATTATATAAACTTCGTGTGCCAGTATGTTGACTGTGGCACTTTCTCAACGTTGTTATTTTGACTCAAGGAAGGTAAAGTTTTAAAGCATACTTAAAGAATTATCTAAATGACCTACACTTACTGACTTTAAATTAGACAAGTCAGAAGTAAGTGCAATTGAGTACCCAACATACTACTTCAGTGCAGACCAGAGAATGAAGAAGGTGAGGGTGAGATTGTTGGGAGAAAAGAGATGGAGGTGCACAACACCAGTGGGCAGTCGAGGAAATGTCAGAGGCAGAACCTGTGGCACAGACATGGGATAAGGAAAGTAAAAGCATTTTCCAAAAGATCATAGGGACACAGTGAAAGGAGGGTTGTGGAGGGTAAAGTGTGATATTGCTGGGAATGTTGCATTACAGGAAATAAGTGACACTAGAGAAGAGGGGAGTTGATTGTGTTTGTTAACGTTAGCCGTTGAAATTCCATCCCCATGTGAAGATGGAGACTGCTCATCCTTCTGAAGTCTTGTTTCGGGTTCTCTTTGGATTCCAGCATGTACCGCTGACTGATTTGTGCTGTCTCCTTGGGGTTTTATGGTTTTCTATGAATGCAAAAGAAGTGGAAAGCTCGGTGCTGTGCCAGAGAGAAGTTGTTAGAAAAAGAACAGTCTCAGCATCTAGATCGAATCCTTTTATTTTTTCCCCTCTTTTTTTTTTGTTCTTTGAAAACTTTCCCTTATACTATACAAAATGCAGTGAGATGCTCTGTCCTCAAAAATACATTATCTGTGGATTTTATTAATCACTCATCTTTATAGTTTTGGATTGTATTATGAATACTGATGCTTAGTCTCTTATGTAGAAGATGTTGCAGATGTCTTTAAAAGAAAACATCCTGCTTAAAATATGCCCTTTTCCTGATCATCAACAGTTACTTTAATTCTGTGTTGTAATCAAGTATGCTTTTCTGCTCTCTTTGGTTTGTTTGGGTTTTTTTTCCGTTTACCAGTGACTGCCTAACCCACTTCTAATAACAAGGGAAAATATGAAAGAAAATACTTTTCCTTAATATTTGTTTAGGAAAATCTCTTCTTGGCACTGATTACTTTTCAGCCTTCTTTCTATTCATATAATCTCTTCAGATACCCTTAGACAGATGGGAATTTGTGAGTGTAAGGGATTTTAACGTCTTCTCAGTCCATAAATAACTTCAACTTCTCACAGGTCTTGGTGAATGATGGTGAATATCCTGATTTTTGATGCTCAGACTCCTTTCCCGTAACATTGCACTGCAGACAGAGCAGCATTTCATGGCTGTTCATGTAATTCTTGTATGACTTTGCAGAATATCAGTAAGAATGTTGGTAATAATTTCTCTCCTTTTTTTCTTTGCTCTTTTCTGGAGCCTCTCGTAGGAAGATGGAAGATGACATGGATGCTTGAGGGACTGCATACAGGATTTGATTTCAATATTTATCTAGAAGTGTGAAAACACTTGAATGTATCATAATCACAGATAAAAAAAAAAGCCCTTCGCACAATATACACTTGATGATATTTGGACTTGCTGTCCAATTGGCAGTAGTCTAGACTGCCACTGTAAAATTACCTAAATCCAACAGAAATACATGATCAGTCCTGTACATCGTCAGTTGGCAAAGCAAGGAAACAAATTTAGGTTTTAAATATGGAAGGAGTTTGTGTGATTTCTGTCACTGTTGAACACAATGTAGAATCTCTGAGATGAAAGAGCAGTTGAACTGTCCATCAGCTGATTTGAGCAGGGATGTTTTTCTCTCCTTACTGTATGTATCAGCTTATTCTGGAAACAGACTATAGAATAATGCCTGCCTGCCGCTGCCGAGACGAGCAGAAGGAGGTCAGGCAGGGCACAGGTTTTGAAGCTGGCTAAACTTTGAGGAGGATTGTAGCTAGAGATTCATCAGGTCTGCTAATTCCATTCTGCTCCTCTTCCCTTCCTCTTTATTTTCCGGTGACGAAAGACCAATTCACTTCATATGACTGACTGAGACCATCAATTGATCACAAATAGAATTGGAAAAACAGCCCCTTGAACCTCAGTGATGTGACATAGAGGTTGTATGCATACCTCCGTGTAGTGGACATAAAGAGATTGAGGAAGACTTTGAGATATTTGTGCACCGTGTTGATGAGAACCAAGTTGTGTAAGATGTGTGCCTTGTATGATTGCTAGAAGAGAGCCAAAGTTCTTCATGTCCCACAAATGAAGCAATCCTTAAAGAGAAAAAAAAAATTCAGTTTATTCTTGGGGACTCTTTTGAATCTGTCAGCATCCTGAACAAGACTGCTGTTTGCCAGGATCCTCATTTGGTCAGCCAAAATTTGTTCTTCCTTCTGACAGCAGCTGGTCGTTCAAACTGTACAGTGATTTTTGTTTGTAAATAAAAGTATGTCTTTACTGTATCTTAAAACCAGAGACAGACATTTACTTTGGGAACCACTGTGGTTTTTTGGTTTAGTCGGATATTTTGATGTAAGCCAAAGGAAAGAGTTTACTTAAAGTTAAGCAGAAGAGAAAACATTTACATGAAAGCCAGGAAAAATTTCTTCGTGATGAAGTTGAAAGCAGGAATATTTCCATGGCATTGTAATAAGACAGGGGCTTTCTCTCCTTCTGTACATATTTTTGTGATTGGAGAGCATGTGGAGCACAAGATGAATGCAGAAGGATTTGCTCTATGGTGTGCTGAGGCTAAACAAATATGCAGACAGTCTTATTTTTTATGACAGCCTTGCTCTTGAGACATCCAATTTTAAAGAGACTCTCTGTAAAATGGATGAGCCACAATGTCCAGTCTTTCACAACTACATGGGAAAAACAGAAGTGGTCCAGAAGGCTTCCAGACAAGAAGAATTATCCGATATGTGCGGAAAAATATCATCTGTGGCAGAAGACTCTTGTATCACAGTCTCTGCAACCTAGTAGTTCTGGAAGTGAGTAGCTCCACCATGGTTTTTATATGAGAATAGTTTTCTCCTTCAAAGATGGCAGACAGAGTGAAGGTATGGTGGCTTTTCAAAATTCTAATCAAGGTTTACTGAACCAGATCTGAAGCTCGGTGCATGGCCAGCTCCTGGAGTCAGCAGAAGGGTCATCGTTCTCTCTGATGCTGGGTTGCAGGCTCTAGCAAAGTTGCCAGTGCTGACACCAATCAAATGAAAGACACCTTCCCCCTCTTCCCTTAGCGCTTATTTCGTCCACCTGATACTGCTTTCCCTTGCCTGGCCGTAGAGCTTTGACCCTTCCATCCTGTTGGTTTTCATGTTCCTGCTTGCATAGTTATCCTACGATAACTATACCTCAGTGTAAAGCAACATTGATAGGAAATAAAAGCATTTCTCTTGCAGTATGCTTAGAAATACATACTTGGCTTAAACAGCTAAGCTAGTGGTCTCGTGTGTTGCTGAAAAGCAGCTGAAGAGGAAAGTGCATAGGAAGCCCAGAGGGTGCAGGGCTCCAAAACTGAAGCTGTTTCTCTTCTTAAACTAAGACACTTGAACTTGAGCCTTTTCCTTTCAACTTCCTGGGATTATTTCTGTTGTTAAACTGGTGTCTGTGGAGTCAGGCTGTGTAATAACTGGGACGAAGGCCTAATCCCTCTCCAAGGCAACCAGACAGTTCAGAAATTAAGGAATTCTGGCAGTTGGATGCTTGTCACATGACATAGGCATTAATGCTAGTTTATGCTATGATGTGAGTATGTAATGCCAGTCTGGAGGGGTTTAAGAAAATCCAGCAAGTAAAATACACAAGTTTGCATCTTACTAGATGGAAGCCATCTGTGTCATTGAGAGGATTATGCTGTGATACAGGTTCACAGTGATAGTGCAGTTTCTTTGACTACAGCAAGCCCGTTCAGAAAAGAAACTGTAGTGAGAACATGAATGACAGAATTAATGGTTAGGTAATAGGTCTGAAAATCTTTTTTTGAATACCAGATTTCTTTGAAGCTTGTCCAGAATTACTCAGAAGATGCTTCTGCTTTATATGCTAGACAGTGTGCAACCATGTCAGCTTTCTATGTAAATGTCAAATTAAGTTGGCTTTGGAAGAATTTGAATATGAAAGAGCAGGATGTTTAACTGTAAATAGAAGGCTTAGGGAAATGTCTTCGTGGGCAACAAAATGAATCCAACTTTCTCTTGCAGCTTCATGTCAAATTCAGCAAATTAATAGTAGTATTTGGATGGGCTTTTAGTACTACTCAGTGCTTGCGTAATTACAAACAGTAAAATTTTGTGGCAACAAATTGTCGTCTTTTAGATACCAAAGAAATCTAAGTAGGTTTGATTTAATCTTTATATTTACCTTTAAACCATTTTAACATTTTAAAAAACCTAAACTTCTGACATGACTTAACACCAGTGGCAGTCTTGTCCACTTCTGTGCTTCTTCATGATTTTCCCTTATTTGTATTTGAATTTTGTGGGATACAAACAGCTATACAAACATTGGAAAGGGGCAACGATTTTGGTTTCAAGATGATTCATTCCTGATTATGATGGAGAGGAAGATTGAACTTGAGTTGAGGCACGTGAGGATTTTGGTATATGTGTGTGTGAGAGAGGACTGTGCTTTTTTTTTTTTTCTTTCATTTTATGTCAAATTGCCAGCTTTGCTAAAGCCTGAAACCCTCTGGCATCACAGGCAGGGGTGACCTCTTTGTTCACTGCAGAAGGTGGCCAAACACTGAAGAAGGTTCTCGGGCTGTGCTGTGCCATGTGGGCAGGTTGCACCAGTGTGCACTGCTGAAATGTCACGGTTCTGTGCTGATACATAAGAGAGATTAAGGTGCAGCTTCTTTTTTTCTTAGCTGTTAGCTGTTCAAGTTAAATAGGTATAGGAAAAGAATACTGGATTTTTTAATCATTAAACTCTTTAGATTGGTATAGGACAGATCTATTCATGTAGAAGGGGCATCTTAATAGTAGCGTTTTCTGACTAAAGCTATGCAAAGCATGGGATTTTCAGTATTTTCAGAATGGCCCTGATGTTGTTTTTTCTGGTTTGAGTTGCAGCTGGATAGGGTGACAGGTAGCACTTTCTCCAGTCTGATCTCTAATTTTAGAGCTGTTCTATCAAGTATAGTATGATTGCATATTTGTGTTTTGTGCTTTTTGAGGTTTCCAAAACATCTATGTTTTTTCCTGAAATATATTTAATACAGTGTATTTGTGTTAATCACTTTCTACAATGGTTGTGCAAAGCATACTATTTGCAAGACTGTATTAGTAGCCTGATTTAAGGAAATACTTATCAAATGGCTGTAATTGGCAAAGATGACTGGCAATCTGCAAAGTATTGTAGTTTTTTTGAAGTTGTTTGAAGCTTTCGTCCCGTGTGTTAGCTTATATTTTTCAGGAAAGGTTTTGTTCTTATTTCTTTCTATTTAAATATGAATATACATGATATCTAGGAAAGTTGTCTTATAATTCAGAATCAGTTTAAAATGAAGGAGAACTATGTTTTCATTGTATGCTTAAATTTACCTGGTGATGCCTTTTGCATACCTGATGTTTTTCAACTTCAGAATCACTTCACAGTCTGGAGCAGATGGTAACATCATCTATTTGTCACTTTACTTAGTTTTATTCTCGTTTCAGGAACGCAACTGTTTGGGTTTTGGGAAGAGATGAACAGACTTATTGCAGATTCTGAATTGGTTTCTGGTATTCCCTACTCATCTGCAGTACCAGGACTGATACAGTATCTTCAGAGCATCACCAAACTTGTCATATCCGTGCTGTCGGTGACTGCAGGTCCTGACATCCAGAGCAGCAGTTCACCTGTTGCAAAGAAACTAGCCAAGCCATCATTGTCAATAGTTGATCTCCTTCACTGTGAATTTCATGAAGTACGCCTGCTTGCACTGGAAGCAGTGCTGCTGTGGTTGAAGCAAATAAATTCCAAGCAGATTGCAGAAGGTGTGTTGTGTTTACTCGTTGATTTGGAAGGTGCTCTTCTCTCAATGGCTCTCAAGGAAAAGCATCTTCAGTGTTTTTGCAAGGTAGGAGGGTACTATTTGATATGTTTTCAGTAAATGATACTCTTAATTTTTAAAAATATATTTCAGATGTGCATGATGCTTTTTAAATAGTACATGAGTGGTGTTTTGTTTTGTTTTTTTTACATTGAAAAGAAGTTGAGTAATAATTCTGTAGCAGATGGTCTTGCATAAAAGCAAAAACTTCCTCTTTCCTTTCTTAGCACTGTCAGGAGAGGATGTTTGTGTTCTTGGAGTGGGGTTGAAGTCAGTGTTTTATTGACCTGAAATGTACATGTTCATGTTGAGATTGTAAATTTTTTGTGAACTCTATGTGCAGGTGCTGGAAATTCTTTATGATATGGATCTCAGAAATGTGCTTTCAAAGACTGAATGCTCTGTAAAAATGAATCCAAATGAGCTCTTAAACTGGAGTTTAAACATTATAGATATCTCCAACAGGTATGACTTTTTCAAGACTTTAAGTATTGAAGTATTAATCTATTGGTTTTGGAATGTCTCAACTGATAGTTGAATAATCAACTTTGGAAAGTTGATTTTAAAATCCATGTCTCAGAGAAGTGAGTGTGTCTTATTTGAATAAAGAGAGCTCTTTATGAGAATTTTTCAGGGAAGTTAGACATGGATCTGAATTATTAAAAAGGCCCACAATTCATACTGGCAACTACCCTGTAAATTTCCAATAACACAGTTCCTGAAATCAGAAGTTACTCTGGCTGTCAGATGATAGCCAGTGAGCATCGCTCTTCCTGAATGGTAATTGAGAAACACCTCAACACAGAGAATCGATGATCCAAACGTATAGTCGTTTGCTGTGAATCTGCCATCTGTCCTAGCCTGGTTTGTCTGCAGACAGTCTGTACAAAGAGTGACAGATCTGATTTCACTTGTTGCATTGGGAGGAGTGGTTAACCCGAGTCTTTAGGGTTCACACTCCTTAATCAGACTGTAAAGTCAGCAGAAAGCACTGAAAATTTGGAGCCAGTTTGTCATTCATACTGAATTAGAAGCTGTGTCCATCCGTTTATAATGGAATGGACAGACAGGGTTAAAGGGTCCAGGCTTTAAGGGCAAGACCGTTATGTTTTCGATAGATTCTTTTTTTTATACCATATAAGCATTCCATACCAGTGTTACCAATATAGAATACATAGGGTATAGAACAGCATTTTATAGGTGTGCATATTTGCTGCTGATCAGCAGTAAAATTTTCAAGCTCAAATGATGGTGTGTTTATTTCTGGGAAAAAAAAAAAAAAAGATACTCATGGTAAAACAACACTGGTGCTGTTAGAGGGAGTTAGATGAAATAGCAGACCCTCCTGCTCCTGTACTCCTTGTGGCAAGACCAGCTGGGCAGCGTGGGGGCTCGGGAGCTGGCAGTTGGTGTAGGCTGCACTAGTAACCTTTCTAGCAGCCGTAGAAGAGATACTCCTGAAGCTTAACACCAGCTTGAAGAGAGGCTTTTGTTTATAATTTGAAGTAACATCTGGGGTTTTTTGACTTGACTTCCATTTTCAAATATGTTTTTCTATGTTTAGAAAATAAACACGAGAAAGGTGAAAGTAAGAGGATATTTTGCTTGCATATTAACTAAAAACATTGAGATCTGTAGCGTACAAATTCTGAGTGCTCAGCTTGCAAAATACCCATTGGTGATAGTCAGGAATGATTAAGAACTGACTGTTTTTTCTAGAGATTAAATGATGGCAGAAATAGCTGGTTTTTTGTTTGATACATCCTTTGCCTTGTTTTCTCAGCACTGAAGCTCAAAGCATAGCTCTGAAATTTGCCTCCAAGTTGGTTATCCATCTTTTGCGGAACCATCATCAGGTAAGGAAAGTGAAATTGCTTAAAAGTTTTCTAATTTTGGAGTTTCTGCTGATTGGAGTAATGTAGCTTCTTTTAGATAGAATCCCCAAGCTTGTGTTTTCTTGTGTCATTGCACCTTTTCTAGCATTGTATCTTCCTCTCTGAATACGCTGCCATGTTCTGAAATGAAAAGTCCCAGAATATCATCTCATTATTTTCCTCTCAAAGTCATTTGAAGGTTAAAGATGTAAGTAAATTTTTCTGATGGATTCCTTTCAGTTTCTGAGGGCATCCAGCATAGTCATCATAATGTGGAAATAAAAATGCCTATGATGATTAGCACGTGTACTGAATCCAGTCTATTTACTAAAGTGCAGCTTTGTTGTGGTTTCTGATCACTTGGGGAGGCAGCAGGAGAGCAGATCCAAGGGAAGGGCATGAAGCTGCAGTGGTGGTTGGGTGCAGTTCCCTTCCTCGTTGCAGGCAGTGTGAACTTGCCAAGTCCCAACCTGAAATCACTGTTTGAGCACACCAACCTGTTGTCTGCCTGGAGATTCTTGTTGAATTTCCTCGTAAAATTTGTTTTTAGAATGCTAGAGTAAATATAATAACCTTTGTAAAAGTCAAGATCCTGTGTTCTCGGTTCCTGTTTATAGACTATTTAATTTAGATTTATACCAGCACAAATTACTGGTTCAGATATTTTTTGAGTCCTCTCTGCCCTTTAACTCAACTCACCTTTTCACTGATTCTTTCCTTCACCTTTTTTTTGCTTGTTCTATTTTTCACTTCCTTTAATTCAAACTAAATAAAAAGACAAGTAAATAGGAAAAAAAAAAAAAGTTAGTTGCAGATACCTTAAGCGTCTTCAGGTCGAGCTGGTGGTGCTTCTCCTGCGCATGAGGTCCCATTCTGTTTGGTTTTTTTTTTCCTCTGGAGCTTCGTTCTGGTCACTGTAGCACATGGTTGCTTGTGGCTGTGCCTGGATGCCACCTCCTGCAGTTTGCGTGTTCTGTTGTCTAACCTGTACTTGAGATTCCTGCTCCTTGACTGACTCACCACCCTCCTGAGTGTGGCATTTGCAAGGGATAGCAGCTCTTTCTTGGTCACTTATGAAAGTTAGGATTTTCTCTTCCAGGTTATGGTCCAGCCATCCCAGTGGAAGCCAGAGTTTAAAAGTCTTGGAAGAGTTATGAATAAATCGCACATTATTTCTTTCCACAAAAAAAAAATAAAAAATCTAGTAGTCTAATCGGAAAGGGTTGAAGCTTTGTCCCATTATTACTAAGTAGTAGTTTTCCTAGCATATGTCTGAGAACTAAATATTTTCCAAAAGATGGCAGCTGGATTTTATCTAAACCAGGAAATTTCTTTTTCCTGTCCTTTTTCCTAATTCCTCATGTTTTAGAATAACAAGCTGTGCTGTGTATCAGCCAACATCAAGATACCTTCAGTGTTTTGAATGCACATGCAGTCAAAACTTTGAGGTACCTCAGCAGTGCTACTGGGAAAAAAATTCCAACCCTTATATGAGCAGAGGAGACAGATGGAGCTGCTTTCTGCTCTTTACCAGGATCATACTGTAATCAAGAGATTGACATGCTACAGTTCATATGCCCTTAGTTGTTTTTCCAGATATGTGTATGTGTCTGTGTAGGATAGTCCTGAGAATTGCTTCTCTTTGTTAAAATTCATTATGTTTGTCTTTGGTTTGCATATTTAGAAGAACTGAGAACACAAAAATATACTTTAACTTGTGTGGTCATTGATGAGTCTGATGTGAAGGGACAGAGCAAGAGAACTACCTATGAATTCTGCTCTGACTAAAAGCAAATCCCCTATGGTAACTGTCTGTGACACAGTAAGCCAACATTTGAATGGACATGTGGGGTTCACCACCTTGAAAAAAACCCCACATTTACTGATGAGTAGTATCCCTTTGGCCATCCATAGTTTAACGCAATGTGAAGTTTTAACACTGGGCTGCACAGCACACTTCTCACCTGTTCTGTGCCTTCAGATTTCAGGTGAAGTCCTGAAAAAATGGGTTCAGCTGATAGTTTATTTTTGTGGAGATGAGCAACAGACGGAGATGCTGTTAGCAGCTACTGAAGTGCTTAAAAGTATGACCTCGTTCCTTCTTATCAATGAGAAACTCATTCTTGGTGAGTAGTTTGAACATTAATTTTCTGGATCTTTTTAGATTAAATCCATTAATACATGACTTTAAATGTTCAATACATACATAAGTACACACAGTCAAAACGCATATTCTACCAAACAGTTTTGTGTTGTTTGATGGGGTTTTTTTAATTTTAATAGAATTTAATTACTATACAGACAGACTTATTTAAATTCTCGTACAAAAAGCACAAGTGTAGAGCCTCTTGCAATAACTCCACAGAAGAAGGACATAAGGTACTGTTAGGTCTCCAGACCATTATACAAAATGCTGTACAGATTTACTGATTTGCAGTTGCACTCTGACTTGAATCTTTCTGAAATATTCTATGGGTGAGGTGGACATACTTTTAGTTTAACACTGTGAGTGTAATAAAGCTGTGCTGGCTGAAATTAAAAGAGTTCAGTCTAGAAAAGAGGGACACATTCTACAATGAAAATAAATAATAATTGGATCACATTATACCTCCCAGATATAATGATTATTTTTTTAAAGTTAACATTAGACTGTCTCTTTAGAAAACAAACAAACAAAACCCTACACCATCTTACCCAAGGATACATTACTAACTGAGAGTCAAAGCTAAGTGAAATTGATCTGGTCTGGTGTGCAGAAAACATTATTTTTTTCTTTTAGCTTTCTGTCCCCCTGCCTCTGTGAACAGATAATGAGGGGATTTGATGACTGAAGGGCCAGGAGATGTGCAAAACTAAGTGGTGACAGATGATAAATTATTTTGCATCCTGAACAAGACAGACAGCTTTAAATACCTTTACTTTCTGTGATGCTTTATTCCAGTGTAGTTACTGAAATCATTTTCATTTGAGTAGCTTATGTCCATCTATATGGACTGGATACAAATGCTTGTTAGATGAGAAAAATGATATGTTTCTTAAACTGTAGATAGTGATGTTTTTAAAAAGTCAGCTATTTATTTTGAGATGTGTCTTTTAAGTGATATTGATAACATTTAGCTGAGCTAAATCTGTTATATGAGGTAGATATTTTGTACTATTAAATGTTCATAGTATCTAATCTGGAAATCTTGACCTCTGCCATCTAGTTAAAGTTCTCGGTAGCACAGACATTACCATTTTATATCAGACAGCAGAGTTATTGGAGTGAAAAACTCCCAAATGTGGTGCTTCTCATCTGTCACTGTTTGGATCTGATCTGTAGCTGATGGAAAGCAGTTTCCTCTTTGATCTTGTCAGAACAGTTACTGGTTTCCATGCTTTTCAATTGGGCAAATGCAAAGATCTGAAGTAAAAAATAGTAGCAGTTTGTATCTTGCATAAAATCTTAACAAAACAAAGAAAAACAAACAAACAAAACCCCTAAATCCATAAGTACTTTCGTGTGAGGAAGAGGGTGAATTCCAATCAGCATGTTCTGGATGACGACATCATCTCTCCATTAGGTTGCTTGAGGGTTCAGAAGAAGTCTTTCAGACTTTCACCTCTCTTGGAGATACAGTAGAAAATTGTCTAGGTGTGAATGCTGGCCATTGTATCTAGAAGGGAATAATTATTCTGCCCTGGCTGTGCCAGTATAACATCATTGGGTGTGTCATGCTAGGAAAAAAAGCAACTTCTTTCTGAAATAATTACACTCCGTGCTATTTCCGCATAGAGAAGTTATACGAAATACAGGGATGCTGCTTCTGCCAGCAGAATAAAGCCTCAAGCGATTAATTTTGGCCAAGTATTCATAGACAATTAATTGTCTGGCTAGCCTTGTAATACAAATCTCTGATAGACTTGTTGATAACATACTTGAAGTAAACCAGCACAGCAGTGAAGCGCCAATTTGGTTGTTCTCTGTGATCACCAGGAAGTAATATTTAAAAGCTGGCTGCCTCTAATAGAGACCTTCCAGCGGATTCCTTTACTGAGGATGTACAACAAAAGGTGAAAAGTCAGCTGAGAAGTACCACAGCCAACCTGAGTACAGCCTTATGACTTCAACTCAGTCATCCTTAGTGTGATGCCACTAAATGGCACAAGGGTTTGCAAGTGAGATGTGAATTGCCACTGGAGGGGTACGTGGAGTCTGCCTGCTTAGGGTTCACCAGATGAACACGTCCCTCTTGGCAGTTCTCTGATCTGTCTTAACTGTTTGCCGGCAATTACCTCATGGATTAAACCTGACCTGCTTTCAGTAGTGAGTTTAAGGGTCGCAGGGCATGTTGGTCAGCAGTGGGGTGAGGTAGATGTGGGAGAAGTTACGAGGAGGTCCCTGGGAGGTGGGTTTGTTTGCTCTTTCCTGTAGAAAAGTACATTTGTGGCCAGCACTACGGACGGTATCTGAACAAAACTTGGTTTGGCCGCACCTGCTCCAGGCAGACAGCAACAGCAAACCTGTGATCATGGCGCATTGACTAGTCTCCAGTGGCAAAACTTTTGCTGTTGCCAAACAGGAATTCTGGACTCCGAGAAACTATAGAAAATTCAGAGCACCCACAACTTAGTTGCAACTGAATTAAGAGAGTCCATTCTCTTATCTATTGCCCACTGTTTAAATCAAGCTGAGTCAACCACCTAGATGAAGTTCACACATGCTGGAAACATTATGGTCATATTGCCGATCTTCCCAGTGGTTTGCCGATGGATTTCTCCTGCCAGTGTTTCAGGAGAATGTTTCAATGCACTTACTGTGTTTAAGTGTGGAAATAGAGCTCTGTAACTTTTTCAAATGCCTATAAAAAAAATAATATTTATTTTTTTTCCATAAATAAACATAGGACTGTCTGATACCCTTGCTATGTGGAAATGTGTGGTTCTACTGCTGCAGAATGAAGATTTGGCAGTAAGGGATGCTGCTGCTGAGGTTATACAAGTGGCACAGTCTGAAAAAAAGATCAATAAAGGAACCGGTAAGTTAACTTTTCTTTACTTTTAAATATTATTGAATGCTTGGGAGACAAAAGTATTTCTCTTGTCATCACAAACTTCCTGCTAACTGTAAAGTTATCCATGCATCTCTCAAACACATACCATGGAGGATAACAGCAAATTATGATGTTTGACACCCACCGTGCTTTATTATTTTGCTTTTACTGTTCTTGGTATAATTTGCATATGGTTACATGGATATGTAAAAAAGCCAACAGCAGTATTCAGCTGCACGGTTCTTGCTTAAGTCAACTGTCACATAATTTCACATTGTGAAAGTTCTTTAATACAAGCTTTGCTCTAATGTGATGCAGTGAAAGACACTCTTTGAATCCCAGGTCATTATAATAGCCTGATCACAGAGAGGTAGGATTCTGGGAAACAGTATTCAACTCATTGATTCATTATTAGACCTTGAAATCCATTTAGATCCAGATCAACAAAGACAATTCTCAGCACACCCACAGTGTGCTTTCGAGGATGTGGGCCTCTTTGTCTGCAATGCCCCAGTTTACTCAACCCTATTAATTTTAAAATAGCCACAAAACTTGAGTAGGCTTAACTAATTAACGTGCTTCACTTTGAGAGTCTTTGCTGACGCATTCGTCCATGTGTTGTGAATAAATTAGAATTTGCTACCAAGCTCATCTCTTGCTGGTGGTCCCTGCTGATCTGAGCTACTCAGTAACACCTGTACTGACTTGTCTGCCCTCAATTCAAGTTAGTCGGCCATCTCCATGTGAACTTCTGCTAGTCTGAAGATAAAGCCGCTCTGTGATTTAAGAAAAAATAAAAATGAGAAAAGGCAGTTTCAAATGTATGTTTGTCACTACTATAGATGGAAGTAGCCAGGAATGTGCTCATGTGGCAGGTGGGTTTTTGAGCTGGCACTATTCAGGCACAATGCTATGGGGTAGGAGAAGGTAAAAAAAAAAAAAAAAACAAACAACCCAGACTGTTATGGATGTCTTTCATCTTCCTGTTAAATCCCACAGCTCTGATTCTAGTGCTGTCATCAGAGCTCTGGCTGTCCCAGCTACAGCTCTCTTGAGCATCAAGAGGCTCTGCATGTGTGTGTCTCGGATCTCCAGCAGCGGCCTTTGGGGACCATCCTCAAATGTGTCAAGATGGTACTTTCTTTGGAAATAATACAATGCTGAATTGTCTCTCTGGCTCCTTGTCTTCTCCCTTCTTCTTTGTTTTATCCCTGTGCCAGGGAACATTGCCCTGTAATTGGATGAAGGCTTTGTCCTATTAATTACTACTGAGGTCACATCAGCAACTGCCGTTATCACTTTATCAGCAGAAATGGCCATAATCAAGGAAGTAACATCAAAATTGGGTTTATTTTCTATGTTCTTAGAGTAGGGAGCCCCTCCACAGATTTATGTTAACTCTGTAGTTGTACGTAGTCGTACCTTCCTGTTCTTTCACTTAAACTGCTTTTAATGAAATCAGTGTCTTTCATCTGTGACTAGCAAAGAATGCTGCTTTTGAAAAGATGGAATCCAGTTTCTTTCCACCTCCATTTTACATGATTGTTCCTTCTTGTGATCTCTTCTTTCCACACTAAACTCTTTTCACATTTTGTGCTTTGCTTTCTACCTTTTGAGGGAGCTGGGCAAGGAGTTTTGCCCCTGTGGCTTTTGTTTACAAACAGATTAAAAATTAGCTTACCTTTGTTTTTTGTTACTTCCATTTACTTCCTTTTTTTATGTGCAGATGAGAGCGTGCGGCGTGTTTGAGTCTGGGCTTTAGACATTTCATGGATCACCAGTGCTCTCTGTCCTGGCAATTTTTAAGTTACACTCAAATATCTACTTACTTTTTCTCAGTTTTCGTACCATAAAAGTCTGCTCTTTCATCAGAGCACTGATTTTAACATATCTAAGCTGATGCACTGAAATTCATTAGAAGCCATAAAGCAGCCCTCCTTAAACCTTTTATTTGATAAAGACTGCTGAATATCTTAGATTGACTGACTTTTCATTTCCTTTATACGATCACAAATAAGTATTGTGGCCCAGCAGTTTTATCATTAAATCAAAGACATGACTCAAGAGGTCAGAAAGAGGAATAGTTGTTTAGAAATCCATTTTCATACATTCTCTAAATATTTCAGTTTTATTTCATTGCCATTATGACTAGCTAACATGAGAGACTAAAGAAACTATTATAATTTCAGGTTCATTTGTGCATCAAAAATGTTTATGTCCTAGGAGTCATATTTCCAGAAACAGGTTTTGGTGTGTTTCACCTTCTACTACTGTCTATTTGCCGTACAGAAAGTAGGAATGCTGCTCACAAAATCCAAGCACTGGACTCGCCAGAAATTTTGGCACTAGCATCATGCCCGCTGGTGACAAAATCCTCTCTCGCCGTATACGCAGCTTGTAAGGTGGTAGGCTGTGGCTGCCCCCAGAACTGTGTTGCTGGCTTAGGGAATCAACACCTGAAGTGTTTCATTTTAATGTGAGATCCAAAGGAATCCCTGATTAGAGCCTGACAACTGCCCCTGCCCTTCATGAATGATACAAGCTAGCATCTGTTTTTCCTGTGAGAGAACAGAGTATGAGAGGGTGTGTACTTGGTGGAACTGCCAGACTGAGACTGAATTTGTGTTCTGCTTCAACAGAGTGGAATGTGCACTAACTGTTGTTGTTTGTGTAGATTGTTCATATAGTTGTTATAGGACATTTTTCCTTTACATACGTGTTGCTGAGTAACAGTACAAATGTGTAGCAGTAAGATAGGATCAAATAATAGGGGTTTTTCAGGTCATTTCTAGATGGTGAAACAAGAGGCAAATGATCCCATCTACTAGTGTGGTTTCACTTCCAGTAACGGCTCCTATCTTGTGTAATTCTTTGAAATGTTATGTGAGCTCTGGAAACATGTATGAACTGGATTTCTTGTTATTCATACCTCATGGCTTTTAGTGAGAGCAAACCCCCTAATTTCCTCAAGTAACTAATCCATGCAGCTTTCGACCACTGGAATTATGAGAGCAGTAACCTTACAGTGTCTGAAATGCAGGGTAAGAAATGCGATACAAAAGCCCTGTGAAAATTGCAGTCCCCATTTTTGTTTGAACGGAGAAAAAGCTTAGAATACTAAACACTGATACACAGCAGGGCTCCTGTCCTCGCTCTACCCTACCTTTCACCTCTCAAGAAAACCCCTACAAAATTTACTGGTTTTTGTAGAAGACAAGAACTTCCACTGTTACCAGTAAAATTAATTTTTAAAATTTCTTCTATTCATACAGAGAATGTTGATTTAATTTTGTCATATGTATAAAAGTTTGCAGTTAGGAAGGGAGGTTACTGAGGTTGGCTGACAGCAGTCATTTTTGGAGCAGAGCAGGTCAAACAGAATCCTATTCCACTAGAAAGGGGAAAACCTTTTGTTTTCCTTGCTAAAAATACCAGTTTAGCAGGTAGTTAAGGCTTTCCTATTAACTTGAACAATATAAACCCCATCTGTAATTCAAGGTATTGTATGTACACTTTGTTGTTGTTTCCTCATGCATTGAGGTGTAAACTTCTAGGGGATTGTTTTTTCCCTTTTAGTAGGAGGGAGGGTACAGGAAGTATTGTATTCAGTGTAAATGTAGAATAGCTGCTTTGAAATCTAATTAAATTAGTGACCCATGGCTGTGTAAAGTCTAGACCCATTCACAGCAGCATTTCTTATCCAAGAGAGTTACTTCTTACAAGAAGGATTGTTTAAGTCAGGGAAATAGGAGTTTTCTTTCTCTGCTGCTGAGGGCTTTACTGAATATCTTGAAAAATTCAAGAAACTCAGTGCTAGAACAAAACCAGCAGTCATTGGTGTAATTTTCCTGTATGACAGTTTTTTATCCAGAGAAGCGTTACCTGAAGTTATGATCTTGTTAGCATTAAAGAAGTTTAAATATTTTTTTTTTACTGTTTTAGCTGTGAAATTCTACAAAATTCTATGTAAAAAATACCTTTAGTCAGCTTAACCTTTATGTTGGTAAATTACCAAATTAACCTTAAATGGGTTTAAGAGCATTTTAAGTGTTGTCAGCATTAGCACCAGTTTAGCTGTTTTTTAAAATTGAGCTGAATCAAGCTTAGATGAGCAATTAGATTCCCCAACTTGAGTGAATCTTTTGAAAGTGCCTGAATGATTTAGCAGTACAAATATTCTTCTTGAATATAATTTAGGCCTTCAGAAACCTTCTGCTACATTTATTACAAAGTGACAGTATTGTAGAGATAAACAAGTTAGGTCCCAGCTTCCAGGCTGCAGCGGGGTGTTGTTAAGCACAGGCTGGGTAAATGACCCACTCTGAGTGCCACCATCACTGGGTGCATTGTAAACACCTTTGAAAAACAGTTCAGTATTGTTAATTCCCTTAGTTCTTGAGTAATTCTGACTATAGGATTTGGGCAATGAAAGATGTAGTCACTTTTGAACATACTGCTGGTTTGATCCACTGGCCTAAAATTCAGGCATGTCGATCCTGGTCCTGCTGCTGTTTCACATGCTTAAGAAATAAGCAATAGATGGTACTCCTGTGACAGGAGTTTCTGGACAAAAGGCAATGCAGACCTCTTTTCTTCTCTTGATGGTTGTTCCCTTCCTCTTAGATTCTACTTATTTTTCATTAGAAAAAAATAATTGGTGAAAATGACAACTGTCCTAATTTGTGATGTGCCAGCAAAAAAAATGTTATTACCTGGCTGGTTTGAAAAGAAGCTGACTCCCTCTTCTGAAGGGCATCCTCTTGGGAAGGGGGTGGTACTGGGTTACAGAGCAGATGGGTAGAGATTCTTGTGAAAGTCTTCATTGCTGAATATAGACTTGTGTTTTAGTGACCTGTAGTATTTCAGCCCTGTCTCACTGTATCAGAACTGAATGGATGTAGGAGCCTTTCAGCAACTTTTAATTTGCTTATTGACTAGAAAGTATAAATGTGATTAAAAGGAGATGTTAAAATGTGCTGCTTGGGAGGAAAAAGAAAAAGATTTCATTTAATTAGATTAAAGAACTAAAACATTTTCAAGGTGCCTTTGAATTCCTTTCCAGACTTTAGCATTTGACTGTGTAGAACCTTTCTGTGAACCGTACGTGTCTCTCTGACATGAAGAAAAGCAAAGCTGCTTGTTTCTTGCACCTCTGTTTGTTTGGGTTTTTTAACATCCTGAATATAGAAGGTAAATTCAACATAAACTTATCATGATTCTAGAGTAGGTGTCTCTGTCATGAAGATTCTTGCAGGAAGGTTTATCTGTATGGGAGGTTTTTGGTGGGGGTGGTGGTGTAGATGAGCCTTAGCACAGCTAGGAAAGGAGAAATTAAGAGACTAACTATACTGACATTTGAAAGACATGGGGAGAGAAAACACTCTACTCAGATTTGTTCCTTGTTCCTATCTTCTAAAAATCTTCCTTGCTGAACCTAAAGCTGTGCAGAAGTTTTCATACGTAGGTCCCCTTGAGAAGTCTATGAAATCACTTGAGTGAGAGCTGAGAGATGATGTCACTGCAGCACAATGGTCTGGCATTCATCATCAATACCACAGGTGATAGCAGCAAATCATGGGTGACCAGCACGATCCCAAAACTTGTACCCTACAACTGATCCATGAAGTGTTGCAGGACAAATGACTAGGATTGAATCTGCTCCAGTTGCTAGTGAAACAACTAAGAGGAAATTTTGGGCAAACTTAAAATGTTAAAAATACCATTGTCATTGGTAGCTTTCAGCTGCATGGTAAGAGCATCGCATATATTGCCTGGGAAACAGTAAAGGAAGATACTATTTCAGTTGTTGCCTCAACTGCTTCTTTGCATTTGAAACTGTTGTCAAACTATTCCTTAAAGTACATGCAAACTTCGTCCACAGCAAAAGGAACACTTTTTCCACATATTTAATGTTGAGCGAATGTGTTAAATAGATTTCGTAAAGCTTTAGTTCATCAGCATGTTGAATTAACCCTTCTCTTCCCAGACCTGTTTACTTGCAAAGTATTAAATCCATGCTGTGGGCTTGGAGATAGAAAATAACTGGATGTTAGAACCTGGGCACCATTGCTATGTGCAATACTCAAGTTTAAGTCACTGAATCTCTCTTTTGATGAAACATATAAAGGAGAGATGAAACATATATGATGAAACATATAAAGGTGTTCAGAACTCTCCTTTTCATGACTGTTGTGTTCATCCTTTTGCTATACTTGGGGACAGAGTAACCCCTTTTTGCTCTACGTCTGTGCTGGCTTAGCCTTCCAGTGAGGCAAATGGGAGGACTGTTGTGAATAAAACAAGTCTTGAGTTACTCTGATCCTGGACAAAGATTAATGTGTAGGGTTCAACTTTTCTTATGCACTAGATGACTTGCCCTGATGTTCAGGTTAGGTTAATGAGGCCCCAGACAGCTCCTTTAGTTGTGGCTTTTAAAACCAGTTCTGGCAGCTGCTGGGCTTTGAGCAGCAGTAATTACCTGGACATAAACTAGGGAACTACATGCATGCAAACTCCTATGAGGATGCGTTAACTGGAGTCTGTAGCAAAATCATAGGTGATAGAATTCCTTTTCTTGATTTAAGTCAGACTTGTGTATTTTCTTCTTTATGCTGAGATTTGATCTTCTCTCTTTAGAGATTTGATGAAGGGGTTGCAAAAGCACTAAGTCAGAACTTGTCTGTAGAAAGAGCTGTGCTGAAAATGCTGTCTGGAGCTCTTCTACTAGGCAGCCTGAGAATGGAAATTGGTTGCTAGTCCTGTGGATGGTTCCAGATGCATAGAGAAGATTAAGCATCTTTATTCTAGATAAAAGACATCAACTGCTATGGTGCAGAAAGTTAAGAGCTTTCCACAGTTGGATCAATGTCAGGTCCTTCCTTCTGCCCTGGGTAGGAAAAAACAGCATATTGGAAAGAGCATTTTAAAAATACTTATTGCCATCCATGATTTTCAAGCTGCTTTGAGAGTCTCTTACAATTTTGGAATCTGTTCGTCAGAAAATCTCCCAGTCAGATCTTGTGATGTGCCACAAGTGCTTGGAAATGGGCCAGAAGTTCTCACAGCATCGTCTGGGTTACTAATGGAAAACTGCTAATCACATTAGCCAAAATATGTTTATGTTCCTTGTATTGGGGACAAGTGGAAGGAAGGTTAATGAATTTTTTTTTTTCTGGGATCAGCTCCAGGATTTCTTCTGCCTTTTCAACCTTCTTGGTAATTGCATTCTGCTAACTGTATGCACAGCTTGCTAAACAGAACTGGATTTCTAAGCCTGCTATGAAGGAGGAGTCTTCTGAGCCGAATGTTAGGATTTAAATGGGAGATGGCATTCATCCAAATGGCCTTTAAGCAGTGGAAAGCAGAACAGGCACATAGACAAGACCTATCCAGGCAGAAGCAGAAGTGAGTATGATAAAGATGTGATACAATCAAAGGCAGAACAAAGTAATAGCAAAGCAGAGCTGCTCCTGGTGCAGAATGAGATGAGTTTCTACAAAGGGAATTTATTTTCAAGAGGCTGTGCATGGAGCCTATGTAAAAGCCCATGTTAAAAGCAATACTTCTTGTAGGCTCAGTGGAGACGTGTAAAGTAGCGGCAGCAATTTTTGGTATAATAGTCAAACATAGTGTAGGACTTTGTATTCAGACAGTGTAAGACGATGACATCTCTTTGCTTATATTAGATAAGACGTGTTGAGGAGGAAAGGTCTAACGGCTGCCTGTATATTCTGGGAATCCTCTGAAGCAGGTCCTAGCACGGGAGGCAGTAGGTGTGCTGCTGAGAATTACTAGAACACTCTGCACGGTGAAGTGCACTAGATGTTACAGAAAAGTACTGTAAACCCCAGAAAGGAACATCACCAGTAATGTACTTACACCATCTGTAGTTGTGGGGTCATAAATAGAATGGGGTTCACACAGAAAAAGAACAACATTCTCCTTAAGACGTTGAATGTTCACCCTTCTGCTTAAGCCACCGTACCTCTGGCTGCATCTTTTTTTCCCTTCCATGCTTTTAATGGTCAATACTTCCTCATGCACACGCACAGAGTAGGATTTCTGCAGGGGGAGACAAATGTGTACTGATGATCATTTAAATCCTTGGAAACTAAATAGATGCTAAATACCTGTGCTTGTTGGTGACTACCTGATGACTATGGTGACCTTACATTTAAGAAGCTTGTTCCAGAAAGCAAAATGACACGTGGTAGAGATTATGAAATACTTACTGTGGCCAGAAGCTATAATTTGGGCTTTTTTACATCTGCCATAATAGTTCTGAAAAGGTAACAATTACAGGTTGGTTGCAAGGATGAAAGACTTGAGGTCTAGGAGTGTAAATGAATGCATTCGGTCTCTCTGCTAGAATAAATTTAGGGCTGTTTCATGAGCAGATTTGACCTGTAGCCTAGTTGTACCGTGTTTTCATGCTAATAGGTGTATTTTGGGTCTTTGTAGTAATACTTCTTTTATACCTGACATTCTAGTTCTATACCCTAAAAATATCTCCTATCATTATGAAAACTTTTGGAAGATCTGATTGGAAAGTAGAGGAGTTTCAGATTGTATTTGTAATATGATTGTTTCCTGCTTTAATGGTGAGACTTGAATAACGTTTAGCTGTTGTACTTAGATACAGAAGGAAAGTTGGTGAAAAAGATAGAAAATGGGCTTAAACTTGTTTGTAAAACTCTTTGGTAATCACCTTTGGGCTGAATATATTGACTGCTTTTTCTTTTTCTTTCTGATGCTAGCTCTTTAGTCACAGAGCCAGTGTAGAGAGGAGGCGGCTGTTTGCTATTCACAGCTTACTTACTAAATTTTGAGTCTTTGTGTCCCAGTAAAATAAATATTAATGACGAACAATTTACTTGAAGTCAAAGGGAATTTGCACTCACCTGCAGTTTTTTCGTGAAAATTCCTATTCTTATGAAACCACATTTTCTGATAGACGCAGGAAAAGTGTTGTCCTTGTTTGCTTAACAAGTGTTTGCCCTTTTGGTAATCTTCTGCTTTTAGAACATTGCACTTCCTTTCTGAGAGGTATCTCTGGTATTTTAGTGTTTTTTAAAAAATAACCTGTGTGTATTTCTTTTACTGATTTGCTTTTTACTTCTGGATTAGTTATGGAAAAAGTAAGTAGCAGTGTTAAATAGCTTCACTGAAAAAAAATATAGTAGTAAACAAAAACTGAAAGACTGATCACATTCATCTGAACAGAGCCACTCTGTTCTTTAGCAGAACGAGCTGGAAGTGCAGAAGAGTTAGTGCTTTGGAACAAAAGTACTCTGTTTACAAGAGTGTGAAAGAATGTCTAGGAATGCCAGGTGAAAAGAAATTGTATTATCAACCTTGGGTGGACTAGTTTTTACAGCTAGATCATGAGGAGTTGTTGTGAATTTCTGGTGTTTTGGGTTTCTGTTTGTTTTCTGTACCTGTCATTCTGTGTTGCTAATTGTGGGTGTGTTAAGAATAAGGCAACATGTTCAGCTTTTTAATCATATCTAGACTTCTGAAATATGATTTTAATAGATTTATTTGGAGACATAGTAGAGGTTCTATGATATATGAAGATTACAGGACCTGGCCTACAGTCTGTATGACATTTTGCTACTGTCTTCAGCTCTTGTTATACCCAGATTCAAATGTATTGTTTGAATAAATGGACTCCAATTTTACTGGTTTGAAAAACTGAAAAGAAACTTGCAATATTAATGCTGTAGCTTGTCCTTCATCTGTAAAAGTGAAGTCTGTGTGCAAATTGGATTGTTTTGCTGACCAGTCACTGCAGTTCTCTAATTTTATTCATACTTCTCCTTTTGTTTCACTGCTGTTATGAAAGGATAAAGCTGTCCCAAGAGATTTCTTTTTGAAAGAACAATGGCTACAGATCTAAGCAATAAGATGTATGGGACAGTTATTGGAAAAAAAAAAAAAATCTTTTAAGCTAGATATTGTTTGGGTGACTGTTTTATAACACACACAAAAAAAGAAATTCTGTTACTTCAAGAAGAATTGTTTAATGATTAGGAATTGCGAAAAGAGAATAGAGGAAAGAACAACACTGGAAGAATGAAAGGGAGTTGCATACAATTTAAAAGAAAATAATTTCCTTTTACGTGGACCTTACTTCCTTAGAGCATCCAGCCAGCCATTCGACATATCACAGAATCACAGAATGTCTTGGGTTGGAAGAGACCTTCAAGATCATCTAGTCCAACCTTCAACCAAACGCTGCAAGCTCACCATTAAACCATGTCCCTAAGCACCAGGTCTACGCTTCGTTTAAATACCTCCAGGGATGGCGACTCCACCACTGCCCTGGGCAAGCTATTCCAATGTTTAACGACCCTTTCAGTGAAGAAATATTTCCAAATGGTCCAGTCTAACCCTCCCCTGGCGCAGCTTGCATCCATTACCTCTGGTCCTGTCACACGCCACCAGGGAGAAGAGGCTGTCCCCCCTCCTCGCTCCAACCCCCTTTCAGGCAGTTGTAGAGAGCAAGAGGGTCTCCCCTCAGCCTCCTCTTCTCCAGACTAAACAACCCCAGCTCCCTCAGCCGCTCCTCGTAGGGCTCGTGCTCTAGGCCCTTCACAGGCCTTGTTGCCCCTCTCTGGGCAACAATGTGCCGAATACAGGGGGACAATCACCTCTGTATTCCTGCTGGCCACAGTGTTTCTAATACAAGCCAGGATGCCATTGGCCTTCTGGCCACCTGGGCACACTGCTGACTCATTTAGTCAACTATCAATCAACACCCCCAGGTCCTTTTCCAGCTTGCAGATTTCCAGCCACACATNTTCCAGTCATCTGGGACCTCCCCTGTTAGCCAGGACTGTTGATAACTAATGGGGAGTGGCTTGGTGAGCACTTCTGCCAGCTCCATCAGTACCCTTGGGTGGATCCCATCCAGTCCCATAGACTTGTGCATGTCTATGTGGCACAGTAGGTCACTGATCGTCTCCTCCCGGATAATGGGGGCTGCCTTCTACTCCCCATCCCCATCTTCCAGTTCAGGGAGCTGCACCTTCAGGTAGCAGCTGGCGTTGCTGACAAAAACTGAGGCAAAGTGAGCACTCAGCAGCTCAGCCTTTTCCTTGTCCTTTGTCACAAGGTTCCTTCTCACATCCAGTAGAGGGTAGAGATTCTCCTTAGCCCTTCTTTTACTGTTAATGTTTTTGTTATCTTTGATGCTGGCCAGATTAAGTTCTAGCTGAGCTTTGGCCTTCCTGATTTTCTCCCTACATAACCTTGCAACAACCTTGTTCTCTTCCTGATTTGCCAGCCCCTTCTTCCATAGCCAATAGACTTTCCTTTTTTTTTTAAGTTCTCCCCAAAGCTCTCTGCTTAGCCAGGCTGGTCTTCTACCATGCCGGCTTGTTTTATGGTACCCAGGAACAGCTCCTGTGCCCTGAGGATTTCCCTCTTAAGGAATGTCTGGCCTTCTGGACTCCTTTGTCTTTGAGGACCAGCTCCCAAGGGACACTATCGACCAATCTCCTAAACATGTCAAAGTCTGCCTTCCTGAAGTCCAAGGAGGTAGTTCTACTGACCTCCCTCCTTACTTCCCCAAGGATTGAAAACTCAACAATCTCATGGTCGCTTTGCCCACGACAGCCACCAACCTTCACATCTTCCACTAGTTCTTCTCTGTTCATGAACAGCAGGTCTAGTAGAGAGCCTTCCCTAGCTGGCTAGGTCACCAGTTGTGTTAGGCAGTTATCTTCCACACACTCCAAGAATCTCCAAGACTGCTTCCTATCTGCTGTATTGTGTTTCCCACAGATATCTGGTAAGTTGAAGTCCCCCACACGAAAACGGCTAGCAATTCCAAGACCTTACCTAGCTGCCTGTAGAACACTTCATCAGCTTCTTCATCCTGGTTAGGTGGTCTATAACAGACCCCTACCATGACATCTTCCTTATTAGCCTTCCCCCTGATTCTTACCCATAAGCATTCAACTCTATCATCACAAATCCAAACACTCTCAACCCCACCATCACTATACTTGATTTCCGAGCTCTCCAAGCATTCTGTAACGTACATGGCCACTCCACTGCCTCTCCTTCCCTGTCTATCCCCCCTGAAGAGCTTGTAGCCATTGATTGTGGCATTCCAGTTGTGTGAGGCATCCCACCACGTTTCTGTGATAACCACTACGTCGTAGTTCTCCTGGTGCAGCTTGGCTTCAAGCTCCCCCTGTTTGTTGCTCATACTGCCTGCATTGGTGTAGATGCACTTCAGAGGAGCTGATGATCCCAACACCTTTTTGTGAGTGTGGACCCCATTTCCTACCAGACCCTTTTCAGGTGCATCCATGATTTCTAAACATCTATCCCTTATCTCAATTGAAATGGCTGAGTGAGACATGGTTGAAAGTGAGGGTATGAAAGTTGGTGGTAACTTTTTGATCATTCATTACAGGTGAAAGTTGGAAAAAACGAGGCGCTGTTCTAACTGGGGCTGTGCACAAAAAGGCTTTATTTACCCATAACCTGCAGCTCCCCTCTCCTCCTCAGCTTGCTTAAGATGCAAAAGTCCAGATTAATATGGCTGAGCGTCTCTGATATTTTTGGTATCCTGAATGTTAACTTCACGTGCAGTGCGGTTGAGAATTGTGTTCTAAAAGTTCTGATCTGAAACATTTGGGAGAGCCCTGGGTAGGCACACCCATACACACATCATGTTCTTCATAAAGGCTGAGATGCTGAAATCATGTGATGGGCTGGAGAACTTGCTACATTTTACAAGTTTTCAATTAATTATTTCCATACCCTTTTTACCTCATAGACTAAAATGCATTTAAGAGCCTCAGTACTGTAGACATCTAGTTTCTAAACTGTTCATATTTAAACTAAATGCATGAAATATTAATTTAATATCTATATAATACATAGAATAAAAAAAATGCATGCTAAGAAGTGCATGCATAATGCTATAGGAAGTAATTTATTTTTTGTAGATATTTTGCTTGTGAAAAACTCTTAATTGACAGCTGTGAAGAACAAAGATCTCTGTCTTTCAGCAACAGAGATTTAACAGATACCAACAGTGCGAATTTCCTCTTGTTCTGCCTTTTGCATCGTAAGGTCTCACCTCTGCAAGAATGATACTGAAAACCTGAGCAGAGCCTTATGGAAAATATTTGTGGCATGCAAGGCCCATGCCCCATTTCAAGGTGTGCGTGTAGGATAGTGCTATTTATTCATAATGTTATTTTGCACTGAGAGGTATTTCACCAAGAATGAGGAGATGATGCATTTCTACAAGCAGATTTTTGCATGCAGAATTTCATTTGTGTATGTGTGGGTGGGAGTGAGGTAGGGAATATAAATACCTTTGCAAACTAACCTAAACCACCAGCTTGTTTTCACACAAGTCAGCACTCAGCATTTTTAATGACCAAGATAGTACCTACCTGTGCCAGAGTCAAAGCAGCACCCTAGAATGAAAGGTGGTTTTATTGTATTACCGATTCCTTGAGCCCATAGCCTTCCCACTGATTTTGTTGCTTTAATTCCTGGTGTGCTGATGGGGAGTAGGAAGCAGTTGTGGGACACAATGGGCTCGCTTTTCAAAATCTAAGATCTGTAAAACTCAGTGCCTTTTTTTTCTATAATTAGTTCCAAATGAGCTCTTACAAGGGGAAGTTGGAACTGGCTTGGTTGAGCAAATTGATTTCTCATGCATGAGAAAGTCAAGTTAAACATCCTTGGGAAGCCTTGAAATTTAAATTTTGAGAATTAGACTTTTTATAAAGGGCTTTTGATTTGTTAGATTTCGAGCAAGACTGTTGAAAGCACCTTGAGCAGCAGAATTATTTATGGCAGTTGCTTTACAGTACCAGTGTAATGCCACTTTCACATGTTTTTAATTTTGTTCCCTTGCATGGTCTGTGCTGTGTTAATGATCACCTTGTCATGCTAGCAGTGGAAAACGGTTTTATAAATAATTCCCACTGGTAAGATGAAAGTGTTAACAGAAATACTTTAGTGAATGTCTTGATTAACTTATACACTTGGCTTGATCACAGTGGAGGTTAGACTTACAATATCTTGTTACCAGGACTAATAAAACCCATTCATTTGTTCATGTACTATGTTAATTACCCTTTGACTTTCCCTCATGTGCAGACGCACACAATCCGATTTCATGTTTTTGTTGAAGACCACAGTTCCATTTTGTAGACTTCTCCTTGCTGTATTTAAAAGTTCACACCCAAACACCAACCTTCCCTGATCCCAGCATCTGTATATTGTAATACTAGAACTTCAAGACTGTAGATCATTACACTCAGGTGCTCACCTTAACCTACTTTTGCTATAAACATCAGGAGATATTTTTTTTTTTTTTTTTATTTCCTCATACTCGCTGAAAGCTCTGTCTAATGTACCGGCATTAGGAAACACAACTAAGAATTACATTCCTAGAATATCTTTCCTCTTTAATTCAAATTACCCACATGTAAAGTATTCCAGTAAACCACCATATTGCAATATAGTGTACTAGCATTTTGATACTCCATCATCGCTGCCTCTCAGAAACATCAGGGTATGTACCATGTTCTCTGAAGCCTAGTAACATTGCAATCAAATAAACAGTGTTAAATGAACAAGCCAAGAGTCTGTCAGAAAAGATGTTCCCAATACTGATATCCTTCTAAAGAAATGTGTGTTGTATAGATTAGGCAAGATCATACCGAGATGGAAGACAGGCTCTCTAGGTTTTGTCAGGTTATACCAAAATACACAGGACTTGATTCTTTGGAGCAAGTAACTTCGCGTTCTCCTAATACAAGTTTGGCACGGACCTCAGAGTGCAAATACAGTGGAGTGTAAGGAGAGCTTAGGGATAAAGGGATCTCAGGGTGAAATAACATATATGCAATTGGAATTCTTTTCTATGCTGGTCTGTAGAACACGTCACTGGTTTCATTTCAGATTCATAGAAGTTGTGGAGGCAATATAGGCAGCCCTTGCTTGTTAGCTGCCGCCTTTTGCAGTGTGTTTTAATTTTGACATGATCACCTGTGGAAGGCTGTCACAGTGTGAAGGTGAAGTCTCCAAGTTAGAGGATTTTGCCTGAACCTCACGTTTAGTGGTGAAGGCTCAATGAGTGCCATCCATGGCAAGGTGAAGTAGAATACGGCCTTTCCTGAAACAAGATCATTTGAAACACGTGGAAGGAAAAATAAGAGGTTAAAGACAGAAAGAGTCTTTGTGTCAAAGGCACATATGTCCGTGTTAAAGAGACATGCCAGAGTGGAGTATAACTTCAAATGGCATTATTTATTTAAAAGAAAAAGGAAAAGAAGTTTCTTGAGCAGTAAAATTAAGGGAGCTTTGTTTTTTTTCTTTTTTTTTTATTGATTTGTCTTGCAGATAAGTAGATTTTCTCATGTCTGATGACTGAAGCTTCAGGCTTTCACTAGACAGGACAGCAGTAGGGTCTCTTTTCTTTACCCAGCTAGATGGTTTCATAGAAACAAGACTTAATATTTTGGATTCCATTATCCTTTTTGTCAGACTGGATTGTAATTGTACAGCTGTTTCAGAAGTACATCCACAGAAAGCAGGCCTGCTGATTTCCTTATTTTGTTAAAAAATGGGACAAAAACGCCTTTGATGTTGTTTATTCTTGTAGATCGCCGGTATGATCTTACAAAGTATACCTGAGCTGCTGTTATTTTCTGTGCACTGAGTGTTCCCTTCATCTCCACCTGCCCTCCCATTCCATCCTCCTTGTTTCTTGCACCTTTTCAACAGATCTTGACTTGACTTCTGTAAACTAGCTGCCTTCTGCTTTACTGTCTACGTCTTCTCTTTATAATTTGTTTTGTAAATTAAATTAATTTTGTGAACTGTTTATTTTTATAAGGAGAGTTGATCTGTTGTTAGGGTTGCCTAACATGTCTCATTATAAACTCTGAGTTTTCAACTATTTGTGTTAGTCCTTACTAGTTGGAACTGAGATTTGTCTGTACTGTGAGTATGGCTTTATTTTTTTACTTAAATTATTTGTGTTTGTGCCTCTGAAGACATTGGTGTTCACTAAGCAGCTTAAATTTCTCTGCTCCTGGAACGCTTACTGTGCTCCCAGCAAGGCTCCTGGGGATGCTCTGTGCCGGGAGCACCATGGCTCAGAAGGGCTCTGCAGCTGTGGCTGTGTGTAGCTCTGGGCCAGGCTGCATTTACTGACTTGAAAACTCTTGTCCTTTCAATAGTACCTACAGGCGGTCAGTAAAATGGGGAGGAATGTGCCATCATTTCTGGTTACAGAAGGGGAGAAAGGTAAACGAGAAAAATTCGGTTGACTACTGAAAGAGTCGAGCTGAACTGACGAGAGTAAGGGAATGGGAAGCGATGCTCAGTCTGGTTAGAGGAGACTTGTTCTTGCTAATGTGAGAGGAGGGCGTTGTCCTGGTTTAGCACTGCTCTTGTGATTTGTGTTCTATCCTTGCCTCTCCCAGGCAGCTGTTTGTGGAGTTTAGCAAGTCACTCCAACCAGAGTTCGGAAAGGAGGTCACTAGTTTGCTGAGTGCATCGCTAGATAACTTGGAGGCATGATTTGCAGAGCAGTTCAGAGCACATACAGCTGAAGCCAGAGGGAAATGCATTTTGAATATTAAAGCATTACGGGGTGCTGACTCCTCAATGAAACAGGTCATAATGTCTCAGATGAGACATCAAAATTCAGTCAAGGTATTTTAATCTTCACGGCTGTCTACTCTGCCTGCAGAAATAGATAGTGCCGTTCCTTCTTTCTGTGGACGACATCATAAATACTAGTGATTTGTGAAGCACTTTATGTCATGATGAATGACTCAGAGTCACCGGTTACTTAGCCATTCTGTCTTCCTTGTCTATTTAGAATATTTTGGAATATTTGGAATAAGAAAGGTTCAAAGTCATGTATTACATGTGGAGAGAACAGAAAGAGAGAGGTTTTTTCCAATGACTGAGTGGGAAGTCCCTGATGTTGCATAGTTCATGTCTGCATTAATATGTTTTTAATTTAATATGTTTATTTGTGTTTTATAACACAAATGTTTTTATTTTTGTGGTATCTTGTGCAAGGAGCACTTATATTCAGCACTTCAGTGTATTGGGAAGACCCCTTACAGCACTATCTTACTTCCTTCTCAGTTGAAGAGACACAAACCTGTTCCTCAAAGGACTTCAAAAGAAATGGAAAAGACAAATATAAAATCTGTATTACACAAATATATTGGTATCTATGTTAGACTTTCTATTAAAGAACTCAGATTACTGACTGAATAATATTTATCAGTCAAAGAGTGTGTGTATATTCACATTATGTGTGAGACTGAGCAGCTCCTACTCCTCTTGTAAAGGCCTCACAGTAATTCATACAAACTATGTTATAGTTTACTGATCCACCTGGGTGTGCCAAGACATCCAAAATGGTCGTGCGTCTGACAAAGATGCAGATGAAGTTGCAGGTGGCCACCCCACAGGGTGTCTGGGATAGAGACATACCATCCAAGTCACTTGGACCCTGCTAGAGGATGCTCTGATGACAGCTAGAAGCTTCCTAGCAAGTCTTGACCCAGCTGCTGTGCATTTAGATGACAGTTGTAAGGAAATTCAGTAAGAGAGAGAAGCAAGCCAGAGGATTTCCAAAGAGGTGTGGACATGCCTATGTAAAGGGGAATATCCTGGGTTACTAATGGTGCAAAATCCAGAAGTCACCTAGGAGGCCAGAGCTGTGTGAAAGAAAAGGAGAGGAGTTCCCTGCTTTAATGTAAAATGTGAACATCATTGTGGGAAGAAACATTGAGTCCTGATACCAGGAATGCCTCAGCCACAGTAGAGTGATTAGGATCAGCAAGCCTTTATGTTGACCAAATCTTTTGGTAGCAGAGTGAGGAATATGTATGCTTCATCTCATTTTGGAGTATTTCTGAAAGAAAGTCCAGAAAGCAGCTCGCTCTCAAGTGAAATCATTGGTGCATCTTCTTCTCGGTGTGAAGAGCAAATGGTGTTCTCATGCACTGCAAATGCTCTTGAAATTTTTTCTGAGATGGGTATTTTCCTTTCAGAATTGAGACTTGTGGCTGCACTTAATTTATCTGTTAGACACCTGCAGAAGAACTGTCCCTAACTCATCTGTAAGCACTAAATTGTTGAAGGAGGTCCCCGGCAGCACCTGCCTGTCTGTAGACCACAGCTCGAGAATCAGGCCGATGTTTTTTCATTGGAAGGTCGTAAAACTGTGTAACAACAGATAGGTACTACACTGCATTGAAAACAACTTGCAGCAGGCATTGGAAGGCATTTCGATCTTGACAGAGAAAGACAAAAAGGAAGAACCTCCTCTCGGTCACTTGTTACTGATGCACTTGCAGCGAGAACGTTTTGTGGTCCTGGTAGTTTTTAACGTTACGCTGTGTTTGCAAACGTCATTATATTTTTATGGCGTTGTGTATCAGTGTGTGTGTATGTCAGCAAAAAGATAAAAATCATGTGAGCTGCTCTTCACACACAAGTTTCATCTTTTAGGCGGCATCTAAATGAGACATACGATGTGGACTGCATTGGAAGCTTTGGATGTAAGGGTGGGGTTTTTTCATCATTCGTATAGTCAACAGTTTCTGTGGAGTTTTGCTTTTTAAGAATATGCTCTAACAAGCTGAGGAAATGGGGTTAGAAAATTGACCAGTAAAGAAGCTGCGAATATATTGTGAACCTTTTTGACATAATTTATTATACAAAATATTTATGGCACTTTCCATAAGGAAAGTTTTATAGTCTCTTCATTTCAAATGCTTTAATAAGTAATATGAAACAAAGATAAAAACTAAATAAAAATCATCTTAAAAACAGTCTCTCCTCATCCTGTGTTATTATAAGGTATCAGAACGGATATGAAGACTTAAGTTGCTGAGGTTCTGAAGTGGCTTTTTTTACTTTTCTGCTCAAAAATACCTGCACTCAGTAAGTCGTACATACACCTGAATCAGATTTTTTTTTTCAGTGAGTTAGCAAGTGTCTTCTCTATTCAGATGTGCTCACCAGCCACAGCTTGCAGGAATCCCCAGCTCTGTGGCGTCCTACCCTTTAGAGCAGAACTGCTAGAAAAAGAATGAGACGTGCCAATATAAACTAAAATTGAGGAGAAAATGTAGAACAAGATCAAAGCATATTGTTATGTAAGTGGCTTTGAGTACTTCTAATTTTTATCTGTTTATTAGAAGATTTTCCAGTAATCTGAAAATAAGTAATTGGGAAGTGAATAGTTTGCTTTGCAGTTGTCACCAGTGACAAGCATGCATCTGGAACGAGGGTTAGAGTACCAAAAACCTGAAGTATAGTGTTGGGTCAGTACTTGCGTAGAAATACATGGCATTTTTATGCCTGTATTTGTGTCTTGCAAAAAATTCCACCATCGTACGCTTAGTAATTCAGATCAGCTGATTTAACAAGAAAAAGGAGAGAGAACTACTGCATTGAAACTCTTAATTGTCTTAATAAGACTCATTAGTGTGTATAATACTTGTTAAAATCAGTGACTTCGCAGTGGAAACATTATATTGCTTATTTGTTTTTAAAGAATTAATTATATAAGAATGTGTGTTCACTGTGACGTTTTACTCTGTATTCTCCAATTTATTTCCACACCTTAGAAGTTGATCTCAGCCCACTTATACAACGTTAGATCATCACATGGATGAAGGAACTGTTGCTTTGTAAAATACAATGCCACTAATTAAAGTTGAAAGTGAATGGACTGAATTAGAATCAGCTCATCCATCAAAGACTGGCTGTGCTTCACTTAGTTCTATTAATTACATGGCACTGTTATGTAAAGGTTATGAGTTGTTATACTCCTGAAAATGAGGAAATAATATATGAAAAATAATTGTATGTGCTCAATGCTGGAGTCTGAAAGTGCTAAATGTTAAATGGAGAGTTCATGTGAATAATGTAGATTTATTTTTTTTTGTTATCAGCATTTTAATTGCAAGTGAGTAAACAGGACAGCAGCTTACAGATCTTGAGAAGCTCCTTACACAAGCTGTGATGGTTGTGGCTGTGACTCCATAGTAATGAAGGAAAGCCTGCCTTTCTGTTACTGCTTTAAAATAGATTTTGAGTGTTCTGCCCAAATTATATTGTTTTTGAAGTATTGTAGGGAGAAGAATTTTGTGTACGGTCTCGTGTACGGATTACCTACCCTCTCCTTATTCCAATATTCCTTAAATGACAAATCTTTCACCACTGTTCTCCAGATATTCTAAAATTCCAGCTATAACACAGAGATAAATTCACCTGCTGTGTTCCTACAGCACAGCTGTAACATACATCTCATTCACATTTGGTAATCTTCATCAGCACTAAGCAAAAAGTTCCTTAGTTGGAACATGCCAAAAACAAGAGTCTTCGGTCATATGTTTAGTCCTAGTGATACTGATTTTGAAACTGTGTTTATCTTCACTTTTCCAATAAATATGTAATTTTAGTTAAAAAAAAACATGCTCACATTCTCATTGGCAGTGTTTTAAACAATTAGCTGAATAATATTTTTACCTTTCGAAAGGAAAAGCATGAGTTCTGTGGGTTTATGCAGGGGGTGGTGGTGGTTTTTTTCCATTTCAGTTAGAACATGGCTTTGGGGGGGAGGTTCTACAAAAGAGGTAATGCAAGTAAAGTTTCCTCTGACAGATCTGTGAGCTGTGGTTGTTTTGTAATAAAACCCTTCGTGTACAGGAGGCATGGCTTGCATGGGAAAAGCTTATGAATGCATATATATATAGTTACTGAGTTGAAAAATACTGTTCGGTTCACATTCCAAAAAAGGACTTGAAAAGCTGATGAATACGTGTGTGCTTTTTTGTTCAAGAAAAAACAGCTCAGTCCTGAGCTGTAAGTTTCCATCATAATCAGACATGTTATTAACTCAGATCTGTTTATGATCAGTGTCAAAGCCGAGAGCAGCGTCACTGCCACTCTACTCAGAGACTGCAACTATTAAGAAATTAGTTTTGATTAGTTTGTTTTGTAATAGTGTTGTGTTTTGACATCGTGTTGCATGATGTCAGGGAGGGCCTCTTTAAACTCATCCTGAAAAAGCACAGCTATGAAACAAACTCAGGCAGGGAAATGGAAAACAGATGAAGTAGTTGTACGTCATCTAGGGAATGATATTTCTCGAGAGGATAGAAATGATCTAATCGCCTTTGATTTTATGAAACACTATAAAAAGGAATCTGCTTATATATTAGATTTTACAGAAATGGTCATTTTAAAAGTGGAAAGTGTGATGTTTGTGAGTTAAACTGCCACAGTGCAATGAACAAGAACCCTTTAAAGAGCCATCTGCCCGCTATCCGGACGCACCAGTTACCAATTCTGCATTTTCTTTTTTTGTTCATTTTACTTCTCAATTGTCCTCTCTTAATCTTAGTGGCACATCCTTTGTGGAGACTGAGTGGGGATATGAATACCCCTTTCCTTTCTATCTGCTGCTACTGCTTTTCCTCTGTCCTCTTGTTTTTCTGGTGGCAAGACACCTGTGTGTTGCCTGGCTGCGGAGTTGCGCAATTCCCGTCTAGCTCCGAGTAGAACATAGAAGCAGTTTATTTCAATGTAAGAAATTCTGTTTCTAACCTGACTTTATTTGTCAATTTATTTAACTCTTGAGCTGGGCCAGTGGGATTTTTTTTTTTCTTTCGTAAATTTGAAGGGTTTTTTTAAGTTCTGTGAAGCCTGTGCACAGTATTTTACATAAAAAAATACATCTGTGGCAATGGCTCACTCAGTTTGCTTATATAGTATGTCAAGAATAGGGGCAAACTTAATTACTTAACACCAAACAGAAGAAAACCTTCAATGCAACAAAAAGTAATTAGTGATTTAATTTCTATTTGCAAATCTAATGTTACAGATATTAGTGACTGTGATGCTGAATCTGCCATAATTTGGATGGGAGCCTGGTCTCTTGCTTGATATTCGTCATCTTGATAAGGTCATGTATCAAAAAACCTGAGATAAAGCCGATTTTGTCAAGCAATCATTCAGTGAGTTTTGTTGATTGAAATGTCCCTGGTTGTCTCTGAAGCAAGAATACTAATTTATTTTACCAAGGTGTTACAAAGTACTGTATTGATAGTGATGTAGTCGTGTTTATACCTAGGTAGGTAGCACTTGGTGCAAAAAAAAGTAAAAAAAACGTTACCAATTTAGAGGATAGCTGGTCTACCTAAAATACTTTCTATAATTTCACTTGGAGAACTTAACCCTGTATGTTTTCCTTGAAACATCCTTGCTGTTGGTACACTGTTGTTTGTGAGGCTTTCTCTCAGGACTGTTACACTCAATTTCCTTGCAGTTTTACTTCTCTTTATGTTTGTTCTGAACACAGTATACATTTACAATAATTGCATTACTCTTTGATCTAAAATTAGCTTTAATTAACCATTTCCAGGATAAAGCCAATTGCAGAATCCTTTGTTAGGCAAGAAATATGTTCTGCTTTTCTGTTTTGCCTACATTTTATCGTGGTTGTCCTTAAAATCTGTGTATATGCTTTTAATACAACCTTTCAGTTCCCCATAATATCACCGAGGCCTTAACAGAGAACAATTGTATAGTTGGAGGACACGTAATAGGCTACTAGAAGAAATATTTACATCTGGCGTGATCAAAGCTTTTGGAGTATATGAACGTGTGTGTGGGAGGTCTAATTTTTATGTGGGTGGATTCACAAAGACTAAAATACTGCAGTACTTAACCCCTTTCCCTTTATGAAAATTCAATTCCTCAAAATGAAAAAAAAAAAAAAAAAGCATATAGTACCAGATTCTTATCTTTTGTTTTTCATTTCAAGGAGTAGTATTAATTCTTCTGCTTGTAACTACTTGTTTAAGGCATAGAGTTTGTTGTTGGGTTTTTTTTTGTATTTCAGCCCCTGTAGTGGCTTATTTAGTAAGATGCTTATCTTGCTTGGGACCTTTTTGCATGGTGGAACATATACATGTTTTAGAATTTTTAAAAATGGTAATTTAAACACAGTTTTGGTCATTTGTGGAACTGTTGCGATAGGAGCACTATTGTATTCTCCGTGTTTGCCAATAGCTACATCTTCAGGTTTGATTTTTGCTGATTTAGTTTCTATGGCAGTAATCATCTGTGAGTGGTTTCTAGAAATCTGTCGTTTGAAATTTTCTATTCAGTTACTTTAGTTACTTACATTATAAAAGGCTATTAATACTCAGCCATTTGAGTCATCTCTGTTAGTGTTTTGTTTACGTGACTCTGATGGGGAAGTTTCAGATTATAGCTGACCTGAGCTAACAGCTTGCTGAACAGGGAGGTCTTGCTCTCCCTTGGGCCTCTTTCTTTGCCTCTGCTGCCCTGTGATCTTCCCTGCCCCAGCTCCCAGCTTTGCCAATTCTGACTGCAAGGGAACCAGCTCAGCTTGCCAGCCGAGCAGAAGAACCCACACGCTGAGTTGTGTGCCAAATTCATATTCTGCTATTCTGAGCATTAATTTACCAGGCGATCAGCAGAGTACCTGAGCTGGCTGGAGGTATGCATCAGGAGTCCACAGCCCCCTTGGGAGAGGAGAGCCACCTGCCCTTTCTGCCTCTGGTGAACTTCCAGCTTGCTCAGGCCACTTTTTGAAGTCATAGCGTGAGTCATGAACACAGCATCATGTGTAATATGTGGCTTCTTGAAAATCAGCCCTGTTCTGCAGGCAATGGTAATGGGAGGAGCAGTTCTTGTAAACACCTAATGCATCAGTGAAGACATGTATGTTTATTTTTAGAAGACATACGCAAAGCTTTTGTGGGTATCTTTAAATATTCTGTATGTGCTTACAGCATCCGTTGGTGTAACTTTTAGAGCTGGGGGTCATCAAAGCAATAGAACATTTTCCCTCCCAAAAGCACTTTTTACCTATTAAATCACAGGTGTGTGTTTAACTTTGCTTGCTTTTATTTACCTGTATTACTTCAGCACCCCGAGCTTAGGGAGTGGATATACCCTTTCTGAATACTTGTGTCATCTCTTTGTCGTCCTTGTGGCAATGATAGTCTCCGAATCTGGTCCTGAACTATTCTAGCATCAAATTTCTGTGAACTGTTATCAAAGTCAGCTCACTGTAAGTAACAGTATCTGAAGAACCAATTCAGAAACTATGGAGCTGTTCCTAATGCTCTGCTCTAGAGGGATGAGATGGGATGATAAGATGGGCAGGTGGAAACAAAAACTATTCATCTGCCAGAGTTTGATCTGATGTTGAATCTGTGTCAGCACCTCAAATACCTGGAGGCCATTGTGCTAGCTTCTCTAGCACAAAACCCAAAGTAGACTCTTACCCAAAGTTTTGAAGCCTACATTTCAGCATTATCAAAGTGATGTTGTGTCGTTTATCTCTGATCTCAACATCAGAACTGGATGTGTGAGTTTGGTTATTCAGTTAAATGGTATCTGCAGTTCACACAAGGGTGGTCAGCATCTTTAGGGTCACTGTTGTGTTCAGGGTCTTCATATTTTTCCTCTGTGTTAGACTTCCTTTATATGTTTTCTTGGGGGTTTTTTCCCTCTTCTGTTCTTTGATAAAAAAAAAACAACAAAACAACAAACCACTAAAAAAAAAATCTATTTCCTTTGTTGCAACACAAGGATTCCCTACAAGATTGCCGTGCTATGTGACCACAAAATTGCCTTTTCTTCTGTGTGACGCTGCTGAAAACCTGCTAGCAAGCGAGTTCAGTCGAAGCGGTACCTCAGCATTACTTGTTTTGCCACCTCTTGGTAGTTTCCAGCATGTTCACATGATAACAGGATTAGAGGCCCCAGTAGAGGTTTTGGTGCATTTCTCAGTAGTCCGATGTTTTCATTCACAAACAGACCATCACCATATTTGTACTAAGGAGTCTAAATCTTCAAAGGGGAAAAAGGCCTCAGAAAATGGCAGGTCTTTTAAATATCTGCAGTTATATCTATAATTAGTCCTTCAAAGCAACAGCTAACTTCAGGAAGATGGCAGTGGGAAATAACACTTTTGAGTTTTAGCTCCCAGCATCACTTAATTGCCAAATAACCAAATACAAATAAAGCGACACAAGTAAAAGATGTTACATAAATATTGACTATCTTAGGCATTCAGTAGTTACCCATAAAACTCTAAAGGATCATCATAATTTGAAAGAGCTGGGTTTAAAATGTTGTGTTTTGTTAGCATTCGTAACCACGGATGTTTGTTTCAGGCTCGGAACCCCACGTTTTCTTTCCCAACTCAGGATTGCCAGTATTTCTCAGGTCCCCATGGCACTTGACTGAAACTGTGTTTTTTACCTGAGCCTAAGCAAATCAAAACAGAGAGGACAACCATTGTACCCATTCTTTAGAGTATCAGACTAGTACCAATTAGGGCACAGCAACAGAGAAAGCAATTAGTGGTTTGGTTTTTTTTAAAAAAAAAGGTCTTGGAAAAAAATGTCAGTAAAAACAATACCTAAAAAACCCAATACCTAAAATAAATGGTGTGGGAATATTGCACTGC
Organism: Baryphthengus martii; assembly: GCA_013396935.1. NCBI lineage: Eukaryota > Metazoa > Chordata > Aves > Coraciiformes > Momotidae > Baryphthengus > Baryphthengus martii. The sequence continues at coordinate 7,942 of VWZK01001297.1, read as the reverse complement.
ACCCCTGCAAACTCTCCTTCATGAGTAAAGCTGAGGGATATCCCGATACAGTGGTAAGTCCTGACATGAGGAAAACAGATTTGAACGTTTGATTTTACTGTCTAGCAGAGCCAAAGTGCGTATGTAACGTTATTAGTGTCACCAAGAGATTGACTGCCTGCCTTCCTGTTGCGTGTTCAAGGAGATTTCCATTTACCCTCATCTAACTCCAAGATAAAGAAGTGACCATCTGTTCTTTCTCCTTCACTCCCTTCCTTATTACAGTCCTTTGTCCTGACGGTCTCAAATACTAATATATCCTCCCTAATGTCCTCGGTACATTGCCTGGTCTGCCAGATACCACGTACCCATCTTCACATCAGTCTGTTGGGCCCTTAGTTGTTTCCTGCGCTTCCTTATTCATTGGCAAATGTATTTGCCTAGTGCTGGTGTTTTACTGTACATTTCTCTGCTGTGCCAACGTACTCTAGAAACCCCACTGCTGGCGTGAGGCCTCGGGAGGTGTTAGAGAAGAGAGGTCCATGCTACAGCTCTGAACATGGGTTGTGAAGGACAGGTCTCGGCTGCACTGCTGTGCTTCTTTTGTGTCAATAATAATTTTCCTTTGTGAGAAACGCTTAAATGCCCCCAAACGCAAAAAGTAAGGTCTGCCTTCCACATCCGTATGGATTTCTACCAAATAATTCTGACTCTGCTGTGTTGTCTGCTCACAAAAGACAGCCTTCAAGAGTGACTTGTCCCTGTGATATCACTACTTAGAGTAGTGACCAAGTACATAAGTAGTCTTATCACTGCCATTCAGTGAACAGTTGTTCGTTTGCTGGTGACTACGGACAAGGAGGAATTTTGCCAATGTGCATTTTACAATAATAAGGATTTTACAGGGGTTTTGTTCATTAGCTCTCTTTCTCCGGTCCTCTTCCTGCATCTCCATTAGGAGAAAAAAAAAAAGAAAAATTGCATTAATGTTACCAGTGGTGAAACTTGTACCTGTGAACGCAGTTGTTGGGAGTTCTCACGCAAACAGGGATTCTCTGCATTTTTGTGTACTCCATTATTGAGAACAGCCTTAAGAACCACAAAGTGAAAACTGCCCAAATGGGAGCAGTGGGGAAATTTAGGGAAGAAATACAGTGTGGATGTTAGCTTTGTGTACAGTTCTGTCATAACAGCAAAACCTGTATAAATACAGCTCTGTGATGGTATTGTAAACAGTGCCTGCCTTTCTCTTCTTTAACATCTTCTTCAAGCCTGACTTGCATGCTTGCTCTCTCTTACACACGTATGCATATGTGTGTGTGTCTGTACATATATGTTATTTGGTGTGCAGTCTCTTTATATAATGATTTTTTTTTCTATTCCAGCCTTTTAAAAACACGTAGCATGCTGTAGGTTTTGAGTTCCAGTGAAAACCATCAAATCAGATCTCGGGCATAGCTGCAGTTTTGCAAAAATAATCACCGTGTAATTGTGTCAGGACTGTCTCTGGAGTTTCTAACACAACTTCGTATATTTCAACCCAAAGTAATGAATGTCACTAAATGGGCAGGGGAAAAAAAAATACTAAGCATCAGCATTTTCATGCTGAATATTTGGAATGCTTCATTTTGGAATTGAGAAAAGGCCCCAAGTGGCACAGCAGTAAACGTCCCTCTAAATGACTTGCAGTATAATTTGCCATTCTAAAGGCGTTTGTGTAAATTCAGCGTCTGTTTTCAAGAGACCATTTTTGTGTTGATTTCATTTGATAATATTTGTGGTCTTGCTATATCTTGTTATGTGCATTTTCTCTCAACAGAGTTTGCGCTCAGGATAGTGAATGCCCCGATGGCCTTGGATTTAGCGTTTGCCATACTGTGTGAGCTGCTGCAGCTCTGGGGGGAGCTCCACACCGGTGTGCCGATCCTGCTGGAGTGGCTGCTGGGAGACTGCAATCTGAAAAGAGACTCAGAGACTTCAGCCCTGGTAATTTTAACGACCCTTTGCTATCTCATGTTGTGATCGCTATGTTTCCACAGGGTTGTGACAGGAACAGAGTGAAATACCTCACCCCATGAAGCCTGATGATCGTTACTCTGTTATTAACTGATTTACAATTTAAAAAAAAATTAAAAAATCACATGGGTGATATTCAGAATAGAGTTTGATATCTGTTTCCTGGCAAATATCAGCATAAAATTAAAGAGACCAATAAACAAACACTGAAATAAATCAAGAGTTATTTAACAAGTCGTTGCCGACTGAAACATTTTGAGGCTGTAACTAATTGCATTCGGTCTCACTGCGGATGATGGCTTGCCCTGAATTTAAACTGCTGCTGTGGGTGCCAGGCACAGCTGACATTGAAGAACAGCGCGCTCTCAACTGTTGGCTTTTCCAGACACGTCATTTAAATATTCGGTAACTTTGTGCCATCTTCCATGTGCACAGCACGCGGAACAGCCTCGCTCACATCAGTCATTGTCTTCAGGATTATTTACGTAAAGAGAAACTTTGCTGTGCTGTGTAAAACCTAATGCTGTATAATACACTGCACTCTCCTTGTCTTAAAAAGACAGTAAAAATCAAAGTAATGCTGGAAGGTAAACCAGAAGGAGCAGGAGTGGCTACATCTTTGAGGAGTTTGTTGTCGATTAATACGACCCATGAAATATATTACGAATCTCTTCTTAAGCCTGTGGTTTACATATGCCTTTCTGATGTTTCACTGACTGATACAATTTTCCTTTTTCATTTAATCCACTCAAAAAGCTCCATAATGTAGCAAATTACCATCCTGGTTGCAGAGAGGTCTCTCTGAAATATAAGACAGTTTCACAGGGGAAGGCAAACACATGTTAAGGATTAGGACCTACTATTTACTTCCACTGTTTCCCAAGAGTTATACCCTAACTGTCTGATTTTTGAAGGTAAAATTTTGTTGGCAAACTAGGAACCTTTTTTTACTGTTGTTCTCCAACCTTTGAAAAATTTTGCGTATGAATTTTTACCTTTTTTTTTTTGTAAGTTGTTCTGTAACAGCCTCTATTGTCATTACTTCTCTATATGTCTTCTTTCACAAATTTTATAATTTCAAGACCACAAGTAGTCATTTTCTAATCACTGTTGGGTTTTGTTTTATTAAGGAAGAAGATGATTACCTGTTCGATAAAGGAGAAGTGAATTTTTGGGCAGAGAAGTTGACTCATGTCAGACAACTTAGTAAGCACCTTTTACAGCTGATATCAGTGACTCATCTGACTTTACCAGATCACGGAGAACTTAATCGACTATCAAGAATAGCACTGGACCAAGCCCAGCTCGTTGAACACCTTCTTGGAGCACTACCTCCGACTCCAGAATTTTCTAAAACTGCAGAATTCACGAGATTGGCTATTCAAAGCGAGAGAATATCGGTCTGCCTTAAGATATTAAATCTGCTCAAGTCTGATGATGCTTGCAAAAACGAAGATCTGGAAAAGTAAATTACTGGAAGCTCATCCTCAGGGAGCTGCGCACATGTTACTGGATGGGCAGGGAGACTGAATTCTGACAGTAGTCAAGGAATAAGAAATGGCTATAATGACTCCAGTAAATCTGCAACAAGCTATTCAGTATTCAGGCTAAACTCGTATTTTTTTATATGTAAGTTCATTGATTCTTCTTTTCTTTTTTTTTTAATGTCAGATGTGCTGTGAGAGACTGTTTCTTTTAAAAGCATTTGCTAATTTCATTCAGCTGAGCATGGTTCGGTATAGCTACTGTAGGAAGTAAAGCAGTGAAACTCAATATTTTCCATTCGTCCAGGTGCAGGCCACCTGTAGTTGTGTTACGTTTTACCCCACATTTTAACCTCCTGGATTTTAATACCAGGAAAAAAGTTAATTCATTTTTTTTGGTCTTCTTTCAAGATATAGAATTGTAATTATTAAATTAATGTGAGGATTTTTAAATTTTATTTTTAAGTGTTTCTAAAAGAAAAGAAACAAACTGTGGCTTCTTTGTCCATGATAATTTTTGGACTATGTTTTAGATTTTACTGCAGGGAGGGATTCTCGCTTTGGTAGTAACCTTGTTTTAAACATGAAACCAGCATTAGACGGACTTTTGCATGTCTTTTCTCCTGTAAATCGAATAACTGCTTTTATAAAATTGCTCTAAAATGAAGACTGCTGCGTTCGAAGCAAAACAAGTGTCCCCTTGCGAACAACAAAATTTCATCGTTACTTCAAAACATCTCACTCTGCAAACAGTCTTGGAAAGTAGGGTCCTGCTCAGGAGAGACAGGCCCGCAGAAGCGCAGCAGAAGGCAGCGCTCGCTTTTGGGAGGTTGTCGCCGGCGCTCAGGTGAGGCAGCTGTTGGGAATACACCAAGCGCTCGACAGCAGAACACAAAAACAAGGTTCACAGTGCTTTGCAAATGCGTTTTTTCTGGGAATTGAAGTTGGGTTCCCATATGAAAGCGAGACATGGAANCCGGACGCACCCGCGCGCCCAAGGCGGGCCCAGACCCCTCAGCGCCGCGGCCTGCCTTAGTCTTAGCGGGGGCCGCTTTAACCTTACCAGGGTCTGGCTTAACCTCACTAGTGCCTGGCTTAGCCGTGCCAGGGGCTGATTTAGTCTTACCAGGCTCCGGTTTAGTTTTACCAGGGTCTGGCTTAGCTGTGCCAGGGGCTGATTGAGTTTTACCAGGGTCTGGCTTAACGTCGCCAGGGCAAGACGCAGGCCCACAGCACTCACAGTAGGTGGGTGCTGCGGTACCTGATAGCCGATTGCTTCCTGCTTCTTGAGTTTAAATAGAATCTACTGTAAATCAAGATAAGCTTCCAAATAAGGTTTAGTGGACATCTGCAGAAGATAAAGGTCGCTACTGAAGAAAACAAAACAATAGATAATTTAGGAAAAGTTTAAATACTTCGTGCATGTTTTGAGGATTCAGAGTTACTTATATAACTAATACACAATGAAACCGGCGTCTTCAACAGGCAAANTAAAAGCATTTGCTAATTTCATTCAGCTGAGCATGGTTCGGTATAGCTACTGTAGGAAGTAAAGCAGTGAAACTCAATATTTTCCATTCGTCCAGGTGCAGGCCACCTGTAGTTGTGTTACGTTTTACCCCACATTTTAACCTCCTGGATTTTAATACCAGGAAAAAAGTTAATTCATTTTTTTTGGTCTTCTTTCAAGATATAGAATTGTAATTATTAAATTAATGTGAGGATTTTTAAATTTTATTTTTAAGTGTTTCTAAAAGAAAAGAAACAAACTGTGGCTTCTTTGTCCATGATAATTTTTGGACTATGTTTTAGATTTTACTGCAGGGAGGGATTCTCGCTTTGGTAGTAACCTTGTTTTAAACATGAAACCAGCATTAGACGGACTTTTGCATGTCTTTTCTCCTGTAAATCGAATAACTGCTTTTATAAAATTGCTCTAAAATGAAGACTGCTGCGTTCGAAGCAAAACAAGTGTCCCCTTGCGAACAACACAATTTCATCGTTACTTCAAAACATCTCACTCTGCAAACAGTCTTGGAAAGTAGGGTCCTGCTCAGGAGAGACAGGCCCGCAGAAGCGCAGCAGAAGGCAGCGCTCGCTTTTGGGAGGTTGTCGCCGGCGCTCAGGTGAGGCAGCTGTTGGGAATACACCAAGCGCTCGACAGCAGAACACAAAAACAAGGTTCACAGTGCTTTGCAAATGCGTTTTTTCTGGGAATTGAAGTTGGGTTCCCATATGAAAGCGAGACATGGAAAATAAATGTTTCTTTTAAAAGGATGCGTGGCGTTGTGGGGGGCTGTGCGGCTGCAGGTTGGGCTGTAGCTCGGCTGTAGCTCGGCTGGGCGCAGCCAAAACAAAGGTGGGTGCGCACTGACTGCAGTTTCAGTCCCTTCGGAAGAGTAACGCGGCCGATAAATGGTCGCTTGCTTTCAGCCTCTGCCCGTAACTGCATACCGGCAGAGGTTAGTCGTCAATCTCGATGGTGAGGACGATGCCGATGANAAAACAAAACAATAGATAATTTAGGAAAAGTTTAAATACTTCGTGCATGTTTTGAGGATTCAGAGTTACTTATATAACTAATACACAATGAAACCGGCGTCTTCAACAGGCAAAAGGGAAATGCTGGAATCCAAGATACAAAGACGTTTCACAGAATGTACACTACCCAATTTAACAAGCCACACTGTGAGTTAGGCTGAAAATTAATTTGTTTGCATCTGTTTTGAGCTCCTGGGGAAAAAACGGCCCAGATGATGTCTGGAAGCCACTCTTAAAAAAAGTCAAGACCTGTACAATTAATTAACAACTGCTGGGTTTGCCACACCTTTCCAACATTTTTGAACCAGCATAGCAACGGCTTTTATAGTAGAAAACAAACAGAACTTTGTATAGTCTCAAAATTACAGCGGGGTTGTGTGACCTTCCTCATGTCAGTGGCTAGTGTAAGACTAGTAACTGGCTTTTTTAGTGGGTAGAATTTAAAATGCACATGTATCTATAGTCAATGTCAACAGCTGGATAAATGCAGACAGGTAACAGCATAGGAGTAGATCCACAGTGACCATAAAACTTAAGTAACTCTGCGAAGCCTTGAGGACTTGGTTAATTGGTAAACTAGATAGCTTGAAAACTCGGTCTTCCTTATCATGGTTTTAAAATGCGGCTGAAACCTCTGTCATCCCGTCTTAGTTTATAGAGAGCAAATACTAATAAAAAAAAAGAATCAGCGCACATACATTTCACCACACACTGAGTAGTTACAGAGTAACTCAAGTCACCAGCAATCAAGAACCTTTAAACCCTAAGCAGCAGTTGCTGGAGAGGGTTAGGAAAATCTTACACCGCAGTACTATATGCCATGTGTTGGATCAAAGTCAATTTATCAAAGTATTTCTCCAAATGGTGATGACACATTGCACGATTATCATCATAAACTGTTTACTCGGTTCACGAGCAGCCAAGATCTGCTCTGAAGGTGATGCTTTCATCACAGAGAGGTTTGGGAGGAGGAAGGGTTTGATCTCTGGTCAGNTTTGATCTCTGGGCAGTCAGCACACAAGCACACCCAAGTGGGCCGGGGCGGTGGCGTCGGGGGGAAGAGGCAGGGGCACGGTTAGCGCTGCGCACCCCGGTCCCGGTTCAGGTGGTGTCTCGTTTGAAGGGCAGCGCCTTGTTGCTCGGTCAGGAGCTTTCACCCTTCCGCAGGGCTGGAGAGGGGAAAGGTAGGAAGAATTAAATCTTGCTTTGGAAGCCCCTAGGAAAGCTGCGCTGGTTCCCGGCGGGTGCGGGCACCAGGGGGTGGCAGAGCCCCGCGCAGCCGCCTCGCCGTTGGCTCCCAGCCCGGCCCCTCCCGGCCGGCCGGGCGGGTTTGCAGCCGGGAGGCGGGACGGGCTGGAAGTGGGGCTGGCTGTGCCGCTTCCAAAAGCGCTCGGCGAGCGGGGGACTTGTCTAAGTGAAGTGCCGGGAGACGGGAAGAAAGGAGGCTTGGGCTTTTTACCCCTCATCTCCTCGTCTTTCCCGGGCGTTTTTCGAACTCCGTTGCTAAGCTCAACCCTAACTTCCCAGGCCCGACTTGCAGCTCCGTGGGTGACGGCTCACAAACGATGCCCGAGAGTGCGAGCGGTCGGGTCCTGACTGCCGAGGGTGCTCCCGGCGCGTCCCGCTTGCTGACCCCCCGGGGGAGAAGGAGGAAGGGAGGAACCAAATGGAAGCGTGAGCCGCATGGCGGCAGAGAGGGGGGCGACTATAAAAACCCCACGCGAAGTGCTCTAATAACCCACCCACCCCCACGCCACCCCGAAGTTGCTTTCCTTTGCAAATGTGTTTTCAAAGTGCACGGTTCCTGCTGACGTGGTCAGATTTGCACCCTTGGGTTTCCAGGGCCTGACATCCCAGCTCGGAAGCTAAAGAGGATCAAACGCCTCTGCTGGCTTTAGCAGCAATAAAACTTTACACGTCCG
>VWZK01001296.1:0-43217 GCA_013396935.1 Baryphthengus martii | reverse complement strand
AAGGATACTTCCACGGATTGAGTGAGCCTTGCTCCCGCTTTGGGCACTCTGGTGTGGGAGTTTTCCCCTTTTCTGAGTGAGGGTTTGCCCATTTTGGTTTGTCATTCCTTAAACTTAGGAATCAGTTGTATAGTAGTTATTTCCCAACAGACATCCAAACCTGTATTTGGTCAAAAGGAGTGCTGGCAACCCTGGTTGCAACAAACCCCATTTTTGGATAGCGGCTGCTGTTTGTTTTGTGGGTGCCTCCGTGACAAGAGCTCCAACCAGGAACAAGTTTTTGCCTCTGTGAAGGAGTAACGTCTTTTCTGATGCCGTCTTTGTGAGTTATTCTCTGGAAGTTTCTCTTTTACATTTTTGTACATGTGTGATAATGTGACCTATTTTGTTTTGTAATGTGGAGACAGCCTGGTGTTAGAGCTCCAGGAAGGAAATAGCTCTGTCACAGATTTTCTATGTCATTTGTCTTCTGGATAGCAATATGCCTTCTAAAAATGAAAATGTTGCCAATCAAAGTTAATTCTTTTCATGCATCTCTATGGAAGAAAACTTGCTTAGTTCAAAATAATCAGCAGCTTTACTAAATCCTTTAGTATCAATTGTCTAGGGAGTAAAAAGAGCTATTTTAATAAAATAAAACCCCCTTCTTGATTGGAAAAGCCCTCAACTGTAAGCAAACAGCATATATTGAAGTCTGGGTTGATTTCAGCGAGAGCAAACATGACTGCAGCCAAGACTGAGCAAAGGAGGCATCTGTTTTAGACACCTTTTGGAGACAGCTGGGGACATGTCTTCACAGAGCCAGGAACTTGATACTGGGTATCAGCAACCAGAGGTAACTGGGCAAGGTTCTACCGAACAGTTTCCTCTGGAAGGCCAAAATACTGCCTTGGAAAGTAACATGAAAGGCAGAGGTAGGGAGAAGATGCTTGCTTCTGAATATCATCCTATTTATCTTTGGGTAAATTAAATTAATTGTAAAATGCAGATAAACAAAGTCTGAAATAGACTGCTGGTTACTGAATAATACTATAATACCTTCTGAAAATCCAGAAAGGGGAGTTCAAATTATGGGCTTAATTGTTTTATTAGTCAGTAATGAATATTCTGGATGTAGTGAAAGTAAGTTTTTTTTGACTCCTGCTAGCTAAATACCACATTTTCTTCCCAGAATCCATTCCTCATTATTAAATCATTCTGTATGAACTTGCACATGATAAACATATGTAAACAACTACAGAGCCCTTCCCAGAAATAGTTTTCAAATAACAGCAATTACAAGACTATACTGTGTACTTGCAGATGTCCTGCATCTGGGTCAGGGCAATCCTAAGCACCGATATAGGCTGTGCAGTGACCGGCTTGAGAGCAGGTCTGAAGAGAAGGACTTGGGGTGCTGGTGGAAGAGAAGCTCAACATGAGCTGTCAGTGCATGCTTGCAGCCCAGAAAGCCAGCCTTTTCCTGGACTGCATCAAGAGAAGCATGGCCATCAGGTCAAGGGAGGTGATTGTCCCCCTCTACTCCACTCTCATGAGACCCCACTTGGAGTACTGCATCCAGTTCATAGAATCATAGAATTGTAAGGTTTGAAGGGACCTTAAAGACCATCTAGTTCCAACCCCCCTCCAGTTCTGGAGTCCCTATTACAAGAAAGATATGGACGTGCTGGAACATGTCCAGAGAAGGGCCACGAGGATGATCCGAGGGCTGGAACACCCCTCCTATGAAGACAGGCTGAGAGAGTTGGGGTTTTTCAGTCTGGAGAAGAGAAGGCTGTGAGGAGACCTTATTGTGGCCTTGCAGTATCTGAAGGGGGCCTACAAGAAAGCTGGGGAGGGACTTTTTAGGATTTCGGGTGGTGATAGGACATGGGGATATGGATCCAAACTAGAGGAGGGTAGGTTTAGATTGGACGTTAGGAAGGAGTTCTTCCCCATGAGGGTGGTGAGACACTGGAACAGGTTGTCCAGAGAGGTGGTGGAAGCCCCATCCCCGGAAGTTTTTAAGGTCAGGTTAGGTGGGGCTCTGAGCAACCTGATCTAGTGGGAGGTGTCCCTGCCTGTGGCAGGGTGGTTGGAACTAGATGATCTTTAAGGTCCCTTCCAAAGCTTACAATTCTATGATTCTATGAATGTAAGTAAAGGGGTTATCTATTTAAATTTTTGAAGCTAGCTAAGGTAAAACTTAAATAGGTACTAAAAGAAATATATAAAAGTTTTGTTGATGTTTTTATTAGCAAAGAAAAATGAACATAGTATTTTGACAATTGTTCAATTTAGGTCTTGTAATAGAGTAATCACTAATTTAGTTAAGCTCAGTGCATGTTTTTTTTTTTTTTTTCATGTGCAATACCATCTGTGGTATCTTTTGTATATTGAAAATTGGAAAGAAAATCAGGATTCTTGCTTCACAGGTAGAGTGACAGAAATATTCCTGAAGGCTGACGCTAAGAGATTTCCAGTAACGAACGGCAAATGAATGCAAAAAAAAAATCTCACATATGGTGTCTGCCACTTCAGACGGAAAAAGGAGGATTTTTTTTGGCTTCTAGCATGCAATCTTCAGAATAGTGATTTATTCTGTGCTTCAAAGACACTAAAATTAGCAGAGATTTTTATTTCTGCTTATATATATACTGGAAAGCCAAATATCGCAATTAGCCTTTCTCTGCTAAGGTAAAAACCCCTCACTTTTTTCCTAGCAAATATTAGTAGCCTGTGGTTAAATATTGTGTTTTAATGGCAAGAGAATAAACATTTAGCAGAGAGCTGCATTGCTGATAGCCTTGATAAGTTTGGACATGCAAACTTCCTGAAGTTGTGAACTTGTAGATTGCGAAACTCTGGCCTTAATAAAACCAAAAATTAACTATGAATCGTTTGTAAATCACAGCATACAAATCACACTACACGGAGAGCTGAGTTATGCAAATCTAAGCCATATAAAAAACAAAGTCCAATAAATAAGTAAGCAGAATTCTACGCCATGTTCTTCGCAGTTTTTTGATTACATCATATCAGTTTCCTTTTCAGGGATATAACTGGAACACGACAGGTAGATAGCACCTCTAATTTAGTTGTTTATCCCAGTTCCAGATCTATTCTTTCCCTGGTGCCTAATTACCATTAGAATAAGAAGACATGATACATAATGAGATATTGGAAAATATCTCCTTTGAGCTTTGCTAAAGATGCTAATATTTATTGAAATATGCTTTATGTTTTCTGAGGTACTTTTACCTCTGTACCACTGCAGACTGAAGAAGTTTTACAGAGCAAAAGTCCCCATGGAGTCTGATAATGAATATATTATTGCTCTAAGCACAACTGAAAGAGAAGATCCAAAAATAGCTTTCATCTTTACCTGGAGTGACAGTATTAATAGTCAATTCCTTTTTCTTCAACCTCACACTATTCTGTTCATGCCACTGTTAATGTATGGGCTTTATGTCTTCTGAAAAGCCAACAGCCATGTTTTAAGCTGTTCTAAATGAGGAACATTTACCATATGCCATAAAAGAAGTCATTGGCCTTGTTATTTGAAATGAGCTACCATACATTAGTCGTGTAGTATTGTTGCTGGAGCCCTGAAAACCTTCAAATATATTTTCCCCTTAATTTTATGGCCTACACTCCAAATATAAAATAGCACTGAAAATATACTTTTCTACAAAACAATAGAAATAAGACAGCATTTGGGGAAGATTTATATTATCAGGGATCCACATGAACATACCTGTAATTTCAATTGTTGCCCTGGGAAATGTGTTTCCAGAAAGATGGTTTAACTGGTTGACAGGCAATTATTCTTTGAAAAACGTAGACTAATTAGACAGTTCTTCTTTGTCATAGATACTCGGCTATTGTTCTCTGCAGAGTGGCACACCAATAGACATATTGCCCCGCTTATAGTCTGGTGACAAGGAAAAGCTTTTGAAATGAATTACAAATGCTGATATTATTTAGAAGACACTTTAATTTATCACGAATTAATGTTACTTTAATTACCTAGGGAAAACACAAACTTTTAAAACCAGAAAAACTTGCTTGTGTTCCCAGGCAGTAGTTCTGCTGCCAATAGTGCTAGTCACATGAATCAAATGACTGTATGCAAGAGGGATTATTTTTTTTTTTTGCCAGAGCTGTGGGTGGTTCTCATTTATTCTGAAATAGAAACTATATTGCTCTATCTTCCTTCTCACTCTCTCTCCTCCTCTGTGAGAAGTATAACAGGAAGTCAACAGCTGAACTGAATTTTTCATATTTTAGTTTTGGTTCACAGGACCCCTCCAAACATGTGGTGCATTTTGCTTCAGAATATATTACATTTGGCACCACACTTAGTTGAACATCTATAACATTTGTCTGCCAATCGAGAGCTGTAGGCAATTCAGATGAACTGTGATTTATTGACTAGTGGAGTAGCCACTAAAGGCTAAATTAGGATCACAGAGTTGGGTGCTAAGGATACCGTTCTACAGTAGTTTTATTCCTGCATTTACAGGTCTCATGGGAACTGGGACTTTCCTTGTGTCAGGCACTATATACTATGTAACACTTTGTAGTTGCTGCAGCTGATTTTCAGTGAAAGAAAAACGGACAAAGGTACAGAAGAACAAGCTCATGAAGTCAAGATTACATTTCAAGGCATTGCCAGAGCTAGGTTGATATTAAATGCAGTATCTTGCCTGCTAAAGTACCTTAAATAGAACAATATATGTTTATGGAAGTTTGTTTTCTTGGTGAGAAATTAGAGGTTTCAATAAACTCACGTTTTACCTTCCAATAAGTCAGCATTTTGTACAGACTTAATATGAGGATGGACCATTTGGGGCCACTGAAAATAAGCTCTTAAAATCTCTTTCCCATCTTGAATACTTTGTTTCCACGGAAGAGTCAAGGACTGTCTAGCAAATTGTATCTGGTAAATACGACATATTTCTTTGCTAAGCTAATGTCAAGATATAAATAAGCTGAACCAGGCGTAGTCTCTAAATATTAATAGAACAAAGTAAAAATATTAATAGAAAAAATTTACCAGGTTCACTAGCATTGAGTGCAGTAATGAAATCTGTAAATGCTTCTTGGCAATAAAAAAAAAACCTGTTAGACTGAATTAGTTGCCATTGTTCTTTATTTCCTAGTCTATCCAGACAGAGTTACTGTTAAATAGCTTATTTTTCAAGTCCTTTATCAAAAGAAATAAAGCAGGGTCTGAATTGAGCGTTCAAATGCAGATCACAGGGAAGAATGTTGAATTCAGACCTATATCGGAAAATATCACTGTAGTTCTTGCTTCCAGCTGGATAATATAGCAGTTTCAGGTTCAAGTCCTTTGGACATGAATGCCTGAACAGCTCACTTCTTCCAGCTGAAGCTTTCCTTTTTCTTCCCTTCCACCCAGCACCACACACATTGCCTCAAGTCACGCTCAGCTGATCTAAGGCGAGGGATGAAGCTGCTTCCTTTTCACCATCTTCCTTTCCCTTTCTTCTGCTGGGGAAAAGCTCTCTGTGATCCTTCATTTTCTTGCTGTTACTAGCTGGCAAGGAAGATGGATTTAGACATAAGTAAAGTATGTGCTCCAAAGTCTGACCTTCTGTCATCTAGCCCTCAATCTCTACTTATGCTCTTTCTGAAGTTCAATCATAGGAGGAAGATGCCGTACCAATTTTCTGTAGTGTCCATGAGTAGAATGGCTGAAATTAGGATGAGATTTTGCAGTGAGGTTCACATACAAAGAATTCCATCATCTTCAGTAAAATTGTTCAAAGGAAAAAAGTGAAAGGCATGCAAAAACCTTTCAGGAATGAGAGTAGAGGAATAATGTTATAGAAGAAAAGGATAATTTTAGACACATTTTATACTTTCGAGATATTTGGAGTATTTCAGACTTTACAAAGCAGTCTTCAAAATATGTAATACTGTATGTAAACAACATTCCAGAAGAAAAACTGTACAATATTAAACCCGATCTTTCATCTACTACATCCCTGTAACTCTCCTGTCAGACAAACATGGAAATGGATATTACAACAGAAAAATACATTCCAGAATATCTAGCATTGCCCCTACAAGAGCAGATGAAAGTTCTTTTTAATCTAAAATCGAAATTCTGCCATTCCTAACAAAAGCCTGCTATTCCCTCATGCATAAAAAGGGAAACCACAGACCCAACACTTTTATATCTTGCGACTTAGGTCCTTTGGCCTCTATTGATGTCACGGAGGCACCCACAAAACAAACAGCAGCCGCTATCCAAAAATGGGGTTTATTGCAACCAGGGTTGCCAGCACTCCTTTTGACCAAATACAGGTTCGGATGTCTGTCGGGAATTTACTACACAACTGATTCCTAAGTTTAAGGAATGACAAACCAAAATGGGCAAACTCTCACTCATAAAAGGGGAAACCTCCCACACCAGAGTGCCCAAGATACTACTCACCCAAAGTGGGGGCGAGGCTCACTCAATCCACGGAGACTCCCTCAATCCGTGTAAGTATCCTTGGACCGTGTGTCCAAGGGGAGGGTCCGACTGCTACAACCTGCTGCTCTGTGAAGAACCGACTCAACTCGGTCTTTGGCAGGACCCCGTTTATAACCTAGTCGAAGGTGCACTGTGGTCATTTTCATTGGCTGAGACAGGCCTGGACTAAACACAGAAAAGTGCACACCCCGAGCCTGTTTGCTGGGGGATCCAGACCCTGAGGCGCCAGTTAAGCACCGCAAGGTGTAACTGAATGGCAACTGAATGGCCCAGGCACCAAGCTGCTCAGCACAGCCCATGCGTTTTGTCTCAGGGTGGGGGGACTGTACCTGCCACAATTGACAAGGCAAGTATTTGTGTTCATACAGTCATACGGCAAGTACTCTCCACAAGAGAAGTGCCCATTGCAGTGGACTATTTTCCTTCCTGCTGTCCTTCCCTGCTTTTAAATTTCCTCTTTTTTTTTTCTTTACTTTCTCTTTTTTTTTTCCTTTAATTTTGTACTTTTTCTCTCTTTTTAAAAAAACGCTTTTCCTTTCATATTCTCTGAAGACTGAGAGATGCATAAAAAAGTTAAGAAATATGAACTAAAGAGAATATGAGCAGTGGTCTGTAAGGATATTAACTTATACAGGACTTTTTAAAAGTATTTGACACATGAAACGATCTTACTTTTTTTTCCTTCTGACACTGTAGAGACATTCTTGAGCATATAGTATAGGAGGCCAGATATTTGGCTACTTGCAACATGCAGTCATGGCACAGGGATTCAGGAAGGTCCAGTGTTTTTCATTTATGGAATGGCCGTAGTTTTATCTTTTAATATTACAAGTAATAACTTCAAAAATAATAATGTATCATCTGAACCTCCATAGACTGATTCAATATAACCACAGATAAGTGTCTGACATTTCAGAATAATAGCTGTATTGAACTCAGGGGCTTGTGGGACAAGGATATTTTTGAAGTTTAACCTGACTTGTGTACTGAATGTCTGACAGTACCTTGCTAGTGGAGTACGCCGCTTAAAGTTTTAGCAGCACTGCAGTTTTCTGCTTGTTTCCTGTTACCCCAGAGATCCTTTGCTTCTCTGCTTTCTACTCTTCAGCATGTTTTCTCCCTTTTATATGACCTGTCAAGTCTTCCTTTCTTTTTCTACTTTGCTTTTACCATTTTCTGTGATTGCTTTTTTTGTACTTTCCTTTCAGATCAGTCCTTCTTTCTCCCTTATTTCTATGTGTTGCTAGATATACCAGGGATAATTCAATCAAATACACATAGGGATCTATTTTCCTTTGAAATGCCCTTGGAAATCTTCACCTGCAAGTCCACAAAAGCTCGCTCATCTCCTGTGTTTTCAGCTATTAGTTCCACGAAGATGTCTAAAAGTACCATAAACTTTCTCAAATAGCACTAAATGCCTATATATCAGGAGCTGAATTGTACATGTCATCTCTTCCTCACCCCACAGTGGGTTTCACCACTGTATTCTGCTTTTCTCTTCATCTTTTTCTATTTTTTCCATTCCTTAAAATCTGCCTTAAATTGTCTCATCCTCTTCCCCAAAGCACTCTTCCTAGCAGAAGTGTCTCCCTCAGCACCTTGTCTCAAATTTCTGCCGACAACAGCCTCTTTGATCTAGGAACATCAACCCCTTCCTTCCTCTGACAGTCTCTCAATCATCACACATGTGTGTTCCCATTTAACTTCTGCCTCCATGCAACACAAATATAGGACAGGGAGAAGATGAAGATTTTTTTTCAAAATACAGAGGAAGCTGAGATTTTGAAAAATATCAGTGTTCGGAAACATGTAAGAAGGATGCTAAGTGAAAAAGTAACCCTTACTTACACTGAGTGACAGCCATTGCCCCCTTGATACTTCTCTTTTGAAGTCTGACTGTTTGGGAGAAAGAGGATTCCTCAAGGAGATTCAGACAAGCAGCCTGAAATAGCAGAGCCACTGGGGAATAGGAAGCAGACAACCAGTTGTTTGCTTTAGGAAGGAATGGAGGAGAATGAAAGAAAATTATGTTTGGGACTGAGGACAGCAAACTAAAAACACATTGCACCTCCTCTCCTCCGGGGATTAACTGCCCTTGGCTGATAAAAGGAAAAGAAGCCTGTAAACATTTGTAGGTCTAAATGTGTACAGCACTTTCCTGTGCTTCAGGAGCGGTGAGGAAGCAATGAAATCTGCTAAATGCAGCTGCTGTCAATATTTAGCATACATAAGGGGGATATTCATACAAACAGAGTTATGGTTTCCACAATGCTAAATGAATGAATGAACTACTAGTAATGAGCTGTTTCAGTCTGAAAAAAACCCAAAACATAACTTGCCGTGTGCAACTACTGTTAACAAGGACCAGAGCATGTCTACGAGGAAAAAATTACATATTTACTACCTTTCCGAACATTTCTTTCCTACAATGATGCTTTTACTATTTTTCATTCAGTTCAATGTGACACTTTTGCATAATCAAGGGAGGTGGTTAGGGGGCAATTTTAGCACAGGGATTTGGGGAAAACATTAGCATTTATGGCACACCCAGTCTTGCAATTAAAAGAATATAAAGGAGAAAGAAGTACCTTAGCTGTTTAGTGGGTCCATGAAAAGTATGCTAAGGGAGCACTTCTATGCCTTCATGTCTGGTTCTATGCAGTTCTTCCACAACTTTTGTTAGCAGTTTTTAGTAATGCTTGCCACTAACGTGAAGACAGATAGTTAGGTCACTGTTGGGCCTTTAATGAGTCTGTAGAAGACTCACCTGTACTTTTTCACAGACTTATGGCTCAGATCAGATATTCCAATGCACTGTTACGGCCAAGGCTAAAGACAATGCTGTAAGTAGCTGGAAATTAATTTTTTTGGAAGCAAAAGATACCTCGATTGCTTGGCCACATTGCTCAACCTCATCTGCAGTCAGTTTATCTGCATAACTGAATGTATATTGTTACACCCTCCCAGTAAAAGAGCTACTTTTTTTTTTTTCCCTTGCAGTGACTGCGCTAGCAGCCTGTGTATTCATTTTTGCAATATTATTCCCAGGGTAATTTTTATAACCCCTACATTCAGTATGTGTTTTTATAGTATGAAATACATGAGTCACATAACAGCATGGTTTTTCAGCTATTGCAGTCTGCTCTGAATCCTGCACTCTATAATTAACTTTGCAATCATTAATTAAAAATACAATTACTGCTTATGATATATGACCATAATATAATAAAGACAATTTTTTACTTGACTATAAAAGAGAAATGAAGATACTAGGAATAATCCTGCAAATTTTAATACAATTCTTAACTTCCTATCCTGCTTGGCAACGTGCTTCCAGCAGATAATTTTACAATGTATGGGTATAAATAAGTCTTGCAACTCATTCTCATGGCCTTTTATCCCTGCTCATACCTATAATAAAAGGAACAGGAGGTAAGACTTTCAAAACTGTTTCAGTAGCTTAACACCCTAACTCATATAAAAAAGTTCCCACTAGTTTCAGTACCATGTATCTACATTCAGGTGGCCTTATAGTTCAGCTAATTACTTTTTTTAATACAATGTATCAGGGGGAATCAAGCTAGATATCTTCTGAGTTGAGCTGGACCCTGTGGAAGTGGCTGTGACATTGATGCTCTGGTTGATGCTTTGTACTAACACAGCTGTCACGACTGGTGCATAGATGCCCAAACCCTGAGCTGGATTCGCACCAGATATCGGCCAAGTGTATGCTGAACTTTTTAAACAGAAATGTGATAACAACATGGTCTGATAATCACGTAAATTTTCCATTTGCAAGTTGGAAGAAAAAAGAAAAAATGACTGAAACTTTTCACTGACTAAGTTATGTCTCTAAAGAGTTAATATGCTGGTCTCCTGATTCTTCTAGTAGGCAAGTATTTAAAAGTATTTGAGATTTTGAAATCTTTAGTTTATGGCAACACTTCAGATAACAACTGTAATTATGGTCACATACATGGATAAAGGCCATTGTCAGCCCTATTAGTGTCAGATAGTGATGCACACTGTAAAGTAAATGACTCTTTGGTTAGTCCCATTTGTTCTGATGGCAAACTGAGGAGTTAATGATTTCTGGAAAGCATTTTAAGATCTAGTAATTGAGGGCTCTACCTAGGTCTAGATGATATTATTATTATCATTATTAGCATTAATTATATTAGTAAAAACTATAGCAGCAGCCCATCAGTAAAAATGCCAGTATGCAACTAAGAGGGGAGTCACTGTCACATCCCCTCAGCACACCTGAGCTTATGTCTGATAAGAAACGACATAGTTTATTCTGAATATCTCATGGATGGAATGTCTGTTATCTCTGAAAATATCAGATTTCAGTCGTAGAAATGACTCTCAATCCTCTATTTCACCCCCCTCAACTTCCCCTATACATCAGAGATATTTCAAAGATTAATCCAAAAGATGCAGTTGATACAAGAAATGTACTAATAGCTAATTGGTGTACTCACAAAACAAGACTGAGGCTGCTGAGCTGAAAGAGACAGAATTGACCCTCAGGTTCTTAATAACACAAGGAAAGGAAAAAAAATGAGGTTGCTAGTAAGTATTTTGTTACTCAGGGAGCAATAGGTTTTCTCTCCACCACAACAGGGAAAGTAAATTCAAAGGGAAGAGGGAGCAATAAGTTTTGGATTACTGAAGGAGCTATATAGGGTATCCTTAATAAACCAGACCTGAATCTCTCATTTTCTTTTTTAGCTCTGTGCCCTCAAACTTTTACCTATACATGTCCTTCTTGGCTGAGGGAAGGCAGAAAACAATGTGGGTCAGATCATCTGTCATGGGATTAGGAGAAATCTTTGCTGGAGGTTTACAGGTGTGTATATTGGTTTGCATGTTTATCTGTCTGCATGTGGCACTTATGGATATGGTTTAGTAGTAGACTAGGTAGTATTAGGTTTATAGTTGGACTCCATGATCTGAACAGTCTTTTCTAACCTAAATGGCTTTATGATTCTATAAATTTGCTGCATTCCTGATTTCTGGTTGTTGCATGAGCATGTACACATACTGTTCTATGACTGGCAGCACTGAAGTGCTTCCACTAAAGACGACAGCTCTTCTGATCTGAGAGCCAGAGATTTATCGGTACACAGTGCCTGTACTCACTTTCCAGATAAGTTTCCATTAGGCAGGAGGGGTCTGGCATTAATAGTACCAGTGCACTGAGAGCTGCTGAGTGATGGTTGCTAGTTTTCTGCCCTGTGGCCTAGAAAGAAGTGGAACAGTTCAGAGCAGAAGTGGTGCACTGGGATCACCTTGAAAACTTTGGATCCTTCTCACTGACTTTAGGTTGTTAGTGATTTTACCTAAGAATTAATTGTTTTAAATACCAATGAGCTGCACAGTTCACAGCTTCTGTTGGATGAGCTCACTGAAGTTACTGAAGGCAGCTCCATCATCCATTTCTCCCATGCCTTTCCAGATGCTGCCTCTCCTTGTCTCCCTCCTTTAGACACTCCCTGTCTTCATACCATCCTCTTCCTCAATTCTGGGGAAGCTCTGCAGCCCCTCACCCCAAACTTCAAAGCTCAGGGACATGGTGTTTGACTCTTTGTGGCCCCATTTCTGTTTTGACTGTTACACCCTAACTCCATTCCTTCTTCTCCTTCCCTTATTTCTCTCCCTGCATGCTCTGTCTTGTCTTCACACTGTGCATCCCACACCAGCCCTGCATGTGCCATGGCACAATTAAACTATTTATCCCAGCTGAGGGAAAGGTAGTTCCTGAGATGCTGGCTCCAGTGATGGGCTTCATCAGCCATGAAAGCAGAAGGCTGTACTATGATTTAGAAGCAATCAGAGAAGTGGCTGGAGGCTGTGGCAACTGCAACCCTTTATATGGAGTGTGCTGTGGTCAGCAAGAAGTGTACAGCTGCTGGAGGTGAAATGCAGAATATAAGTTTACTCTGTGGCACCTTTGATGAAAGGCTATGTAGAGACAATGACTGCACTGCAAAGGGTTTATGTTCTTTTCTAGGTGCATGTCACTAGGGCATGCCACTGTTTCCAAGGCTGACCATATCTGTGCAGGTTTCGCTGCCACAGAGACACAAACAGCTTTTGTGTCCATCTAGTTCATCCCCTCATGATTTTTTTTTTTTTACTGTCACCAGGATGGTTGAGATTTAGCCAGGCATTCCCTGTATTTCTGGTACTGATCAGGTACAGCTTTCAAATATTACTATGTAATGAATAACCAAGAATCTACTATCAAATAAAATGGAGCCTCTTGCCTCATCCAATTGATTATAAATCAGTGTACACTCCAGATAACATTGCTGCCAGCACAGTCTATGACATCTGGAGGCTTTCAAAACCCGCATGGACACATTCCTGTGTGATCTGCTCTAGGTGATCCTGCTCTGGCAGGGGGTTGGACTAGATGATCTTTGGAGGTCTCTTCCAACCCCTAACATTCTGTGAATCTCAGAGCTCTGTTTTTGCTGTAATAAGCATGACTGTTTTATTTTTGCCATGTACAGTACAATGCCAGTACAACTCTACACACTTCTTTGAATGGCATTTTCTGAAGACAATGTTCAAAAACAAACAGCCACATTTTCCCCAGAAGAAATAGTGCATATAAACTGCAAAATGATTTTGTTATTTCTACTAGAGGTGGGGAATATGATCTCCTTTGATGCTTGAGCAATTTTGCCAGCACTAATTAAAGAGATTTTAATTAGATTTTTAGGAATTACTTCAAGCTATAAGAAAACAATTTCTTGATTAAATTTTGCATAATTAAGTTATAGTTTGCAAATCCTTGTAACCTACAGCTCTTCACTTGTAAGCTAAAAAGATGAATGAATTGTACAAATAAGCTGATTTGGACATAGAATTACTCTTACAACTAGTTTTAAATGTCCAGGAGCCTGGAAGTATTAAATCAAATGTAAACTTTAATCCTAAATTTATTCTGTTGTGCCCAAAGTCATTATAATGCTTATGGGGATAAGTTCCTCAATTCTGAAGTGCTAATCAAGAGCAATTAAATGGCAAAAGGACTATTAATGTAACACATAGGGGACAAAATTCAGGACATGAATTTTTAACAGCATGAAGCAGAATTAACTTTACTTTCCTCGCATAGATAAAACACTCCGATCAAAAGTATTTTTAATGACATCTTGATAGATACAAAAAAGTGTAAATCTTTGAGCTGTCATGGGCATTGAATGGAAGATAACCACTTCAAGACCTCTTTATGTCTTTGAAAATTTTCCACCAGCTTGTAGACAAATCTGATATGAGGAATAGACATAAGATGGGAGAAGCTGGAAGGACCTCAGCATGAGGTGGCAGAGCACTTCTTCCTGTATCACTCCATGTGATTATGGCTATGTGGATGTACAGCCTATCTATCCTTCTGGCCTCCCACATGAGGATGAAGTTGTATTCATCTTTAAACATTATACCTGTTCTGTCATTGAGATAACTTGAAATTGCATGGCTGGAAGTATTTAATTTTTATGTTGGGTTGCATTAAGGGTAAGAGTTTGATGTTTGCCTGCCAGATCCCCAAGGGCTTCCACTGAAGCAGATTTGTAAAGCCAACATTTGTCTGTTTCAGAGCCCTGCTAAGGACTTGCACTGAGACAGTTGGAGAGTTAAAAAATGGATAGGATTGATTTATTAAAGAGACAGATGCAATAGATTCAGAATTGCTGTTGATAAATGCACTAACTGCAAAAGGAAAATCGAGCTCGAGTCAGTAATTCCTGGGTAACATCCAACAAAGTTGGAGGCACATTCCATTGTAACAGCACTATTACGTAATAGTAATGCTAACAGAAGTCATGCCAGATACTGAAGGTGCCATTCTTACCAAGAAGGCATCCCTGTCTTGGGTGGAGGAAGAGGAGCAGAGCCTGTTGACTATCACTGCTAGACCTTCGGTCTTCTCCCCGAGAAGTATTCCTTTTGTGATTTTTTTATATCCTAGTCCCATCTGTCCCCACCTTCTGTGTGACATGTAACATTATTTGAGTGGACAGCTGAGTAACATAGTCATATATACATGTTTAGCATGTACTCTGTTAGGCTTATTGCCATACTTAGGAATGTATACTTTAATATTGATTTTGCCTTTAATTAGACAAAGGTCTTTGGTGGGACATTATAATCTTTAACATCAAAGCTACTTGCTTTTGTTGTGTTAACCAAAGTAGGACCAAACTTCCTTCTCCAGCCGTTTGGCGTGCCAGCTCAGTAGGTCTCCACCCCCAGAAACAGCAAAAGAAATATTAGCCCACATGTTGTATCTGGTAGTTTCCAGTAGCACAAAGTTTATTTTGCACCATTTTTGGGAGGCCTCAGCAGAGGTTATTCTCTGAAGCTGGTGAATGTGTCTGTTGCCTCTGAAGTAGGATGAAGTGCTTTGTCTCCTCACAGGAAGTACGATTTTCTCTCTGAATATTACAAAGACCACAATTGTATTTGCTTCTGAAAGCATAATTTAGTAATTGATTTTAAGCCGTCATTTACATAACCTGTTCACACTGTGAACCTCTGCCTGTGNTTGATTCCAACAGGAGGCACCTGGGCAGCCTTAGCCCCTTTGACCTGGTTATGAAATTCATCCAGGTGTCAAGTTCACTTCAGGGCTTGGGGTAGCACTTCAGTGGCTCTGCCCCAGGCTGGCCCCTGTGATGACCAAGGATCCTTTGCTCTGCTCTACTCTGCGTGGGTCAAATGCATCATTCTGGCTCACATCGCTGAGTAAATTGACTTATGGAGAGAAGGGCTATGAGACATCTCCAGAAAGATAAGAAATGTAAAATTGTAGACAGAGGTAAAGTTCTTGAGATAAAGTTTAAGAAGAAAATGAAAGCCATTATGAAAAGTTGTAAAATCCTATGGGAAAAAAATGTGGGGGACTTTTTGGATTACAGGGTGAAGTCAGCCATCCGTTGAGTCATTAGCATCATGTTGGTGGAAGAAGTTGCTGGTGGAAGATAGAATCTCAGAAACACTGAAGATCTGCTGCAAGGAGCCAAAGAGGCCCATCCTGACAGACACCTGTCAGGCTAACAAAGTCTCTAACTAGGGATGGTGAGCAACCTAATGCTTAGCCAGGGAGACCATTAAATTCTAGGCTTTCTGGTCAATGAACAATTGGTTTTTAATTTAAGCAAGGTATATTCTGCTTGGTGGATTCTCTCTGCATGTGGCTAAAGACATTGGAACAAACTGACCTGAATGCAGGCGCTAGTGCTTAGCTGTCCATGATTTTTGCTGATGGTCTGGATACCTTGGATAGAAGCCATTCCTCCCAAGAGTCATTTCCCAAACGTTCCCATTGATAGCTGCCCTGTTGGGGCATGGGACTGGGCACTGAGGTCATACAGTATTGTTTCTGTGTCTCATTTGAACACCTGAAACTTTTTAAGGAGCAAATGGATGATGAATAGAATCAGAACGGTAGGGATTGGAAGGGATCTCTGGAGATCAAGTTCAACCCCCCTGCTAGAGCAGAATCACCTAGGGCAGGCCACACAGGAATGCATCCAGCTGGGTTCTGAAAATCTCTAGAGATGGAGACTCCACAACCTCTCTGGACAGCCTATCTCAGTGCTCTGTCACCCTCATAGTAAATAAGTTTTTCCTCATGTTGAGGTGGAAATTCCTGTGTTCCAGTTTGTGCCCATTGCCTCTCATCTTATCACAGGGCACCATTGAAAAGAGACTGGCCCCTTCTGCTTGACACTTATCCTTCAGATATTAATAAGGTCCCTTCTTAATCTTCTCTTCTCCAGACTAAACAGCCCCAGATCTCTCAGCCTCTCCTCATAAGAGAGATGTTCCAGTCCCAAGTAATACATAGAAGAGTGAGCATTCTTTGTTGTGCGCAAATAAGTTTGGTTAGCTTTTGTAAGTGTTTTCTAGGGGAAAATCCATCACATTATTTCTGAAAACATTTGCTCAGTCTGGACTCACATGTGCTAATGCTTGTTTGAGAGTAAGAATGCCATCTCTGGAGTTCACCTAGAAGTTTGCAAATAATGTTTTGATTGTATTATTCTCACTCTCTTCTATTCATTGCAGAATGGATAGTAGTGGTTCTTATGAATGCTATCATAATACCTGGAACAACAACTGATGATAGCCGTCAGTGGTTCCAGGAGTATGTAGTCACTGAAGAATATACAATTCCAAAGCCATATTATATCTACCTCTAATTTTCTATTTCTTAAGCATGAAAAATGAGTAACAGAGGAACCCATAATCATCAACTTATAGATATATAAAAGTTGTTCTATTTATTTCTGGTCTTTACTGCTTGAGAATTGTTTTTATGTGGAAATGCTTAGGTTTCTCTTCTGAATTCTGTGTAACTGAATTTATGACAATGGTAAAGAAGGTATTTAACTTAAAAAAAAAAATTATATGTGATATAAAATGAATTAGCCCAGACATTTATTTATTGAAGTGAAGTTTCAAAATAAGTGTTTAACATAGCATCCTCACAGTCTGGTAGGTCATCACTAATGCAGTGAAATGCCCACTTTGGTGAAGCAAGATATCTATGTAATGCTATGAGATACAATTGTAATGATGTCAGCATTTTTTTTTTTTTATTTGGAGGCTATCCGTAAAGCAAATAAAGTTTGTATGTAACCATTGAAAGAATTGAATCTATCACCTTCACTGATGGATTTGTTGTTTCTGCATACATTCATTCTGCTAAACTGTGTGTGCTGTAGTATGTTATTTTCCCACACGTGAAACAGATATTTTAAAACATCAACTCAAGTTTTATAAATGGTATCATTCAATTCTAAATCATGTCAGAAGTACTATTACTGCAGTGCTAAGAAGGATTTATATGTCCAAGAGTAAATAATTAATAGAACAGTTGGTACATAGGGAAGATTACACGGGTTAAGAGTATATGATAGATGATACCAAAGCAAACCTTTCCCATAGACATCATGTTTAGAGCCTTTGAAGGCTGTCAGGGGTGAATTGGTTCTGGTTTTAGCTCTTCACTTCCTAATATATCTCCTTGTCTTCTAGCAATTCACCTCTGTCAAACAGACATGAAAGGTACAACATTAAATTGAAAATATCGAGAACCAGCTGAGTCAGTATCTGTTGCAAGATTTATTCCCCTTGCAGAAATATGACTTTATTTTGCTGTGATTCCACCTCACATAGCAAGGTTTGTGTAGTCTTTCTAACTTAGATACATAAACAAAAATGCCTCAGCTGAAAGGAAGGCTAAAGCTCAACTACTGTAAAGCACAACTGCAAATCTGTTTCTAGCCTGTTCTCTCTACTCTTATCTCAAACTCATTCATGTTACTGGGAATTACCATGGGAAGAGATTACTTTACAGAAGAGAACTAATTCCCATATAGTTCTCTTTTCCTATATTTCTGTCACATAAATATACGTAAAGGATTCTTGCTGAAAGTCTTTATGTTTGTGAAATGTTAAACAGAAGACAGACATAGTATCTCTGTGAGGCTGCCTTTTATTGACTGGTTTTGGAGCAAAAACTTCCATCTTGGTTAAAAAGAAGACAAGACATCTCACTGAAAATGAACATTGTTGGGCTGTTCTTCCCCTCAGGAGGCTGCGGCAATAGGGCTTTGCCCAATCCAGACTTCAACTGGTGCAGAAGATATTATTCAGCCAGTGTAGTTTTCTTGTAATGCTTCTTGCCAGAGTCTCGGCTGATTTAAAAACCATGAGTAATTAAAATAAGTTTAGATATTGAACAAAGCTGTCTGTTTGACAGGTACATGGTGCTCAGTCAGAATCAGCCTGTGTCCTAGCTGTAGAAAGGAAATAATTCATCCAGATGTATTCTGAAGCTTGTGATGAATTTTACCCTTAATAAATGACATTTTCACTTCAGACAGTTGCATGTGATTGCTCTAACACACCAACTAAGAATCATTTTTTGAGAAAACAGTTTTGGACATGTTTTGGCCAGTGAGAGAATAATGAGTGATTTCCAGAAAAATACCTGTTCTGTGAAATACAAAGTTAATCCGGCCTAGTGTTTTGTCCACCTTCATTTGTCACATTTTTAGCAGTTAAAAATTGTTCTTAAAATGTTTAAATAGCAGAGATGTGGGCTGGATGGTCTTTTTTTTTTTTTTTTTCCCTTCTTTTCTTTCTCTGTCATTCACATCTTGGCTCAAAATGGACAAATCTCTGAAGTGAAAAGCCTTCCCTTGAAGTGTTTGGTGATATTACGTAAGAAGGCCACTATAAAAAAATAAAACATGTCGTATGTATCAGTGAACAGCCTGTCAGAAAAACCGTTCTCAGTTATAAAGCAGAATGAGATATATAATAAATACTTCCTACACCATTTTTTTTCATCACGTTTGCTGTAAAAACAAAAATATTTTTCATTTTTAGAAATTAAAATGGAGCCTATGTACGTCTGTATTCAAATGTCTACAAAAAAGGTGTCAGTGGTGACACAAATGCATCTTACAAGGTTTCCTGTGCATCTGCTGTTCCTCAGTGCTTATGCCACCAGAAATGGCTGCTTCTCCTTCGTGCAGGACGAGTCCTTTTTCCAGGACTTCATTTCTTCCCTCCCAAAATAAGCAAGCTAAGTTATGTTGTGAACTACTACTCATGTCAAAGTGCTATCAGGCTCTCTGATCTGCGTTGGTGATCTCATGCCATGGTGTAATCTTGTGATATTTTGATTCCACTCTGTACATAACAGGTAAATCAAACTGAATTTTGTAGCTGGAATCTATCATATCTGTCCTCCGTTAAAACTGCTCAATTGAATTACCTTCTATTTTCCAGCTAGGGACAGATGAGAAGAGAGGTAAAGATGGTTGGTTTGCTTTTCCATGTCATTCATAGACAGTAGATGATTACATCTTCAATACAGAAGAATTACATCCTCCTTCCCATGCTCCTTTCCTTGGAAAGTGTACTGCCTGTACAATGGGAGAAGCAAAGATCCTAGAGCAATGTGGTTGGCGACTATATAATTAAAAAACATGTCACAGTATGCAGACATAGAGGGGAGAAAATATCGTTACCAAAATAATTTTAGTTCTGGAATTCCTTAGCTTTTTCATGGCTGATTTTACCTCTCTCACCCCAATCTTTTTAAAGGTCTTTTTTTCACCCATACTTTAGAAATTGTGTCTTTGAAGTCTGACTTTTTGATATTTATCTTTGTTTGTAATGGGGGATTATTGCCTAAATGGGCAACTTCCTCCCTAACCTTTATTATTTATTCAGTGTCATAAGATACTTCCAGGAATTGATGGAATGAAGCAGATTCCTGAACCTAAAGTTAACATCTCTGAGCACTCTCATTATGTCCTTGCAATTGCATAAAAAAAAAAAAATAACATCTTTTGACATTTGTCAGTCTCTTTTACTTAAACTCATGAGTATAAAATTCTGCAAGTCAGGATTTGTGTTAAAATAAGGTTGATTTTTGAGTACAAAGGCAGTTATAAAGCATCAAAGCATATATCTAAGATTGAGTTTAAGCAAGTGATGTGTTATATCCATGTGGGTATCATCATGGCAAATATGCTGCCATCCACTTTTATGGAATTTTTTGCAATTTCAGAATAATCTTTAAAGATATTTGGTTGAATCATTTCAGCATAAGCTTTTACCTCTGGGCATAATTGTTCTTTCTGCTCCAAGTGTGATACCAGCTATGTTCCTTTGAGATTAGGGAAATTATCATTGCAGACAACATAGATGACTTTACATTCTGTACTACTTTCACTGTGCTACTTAAGTCTCATCATAATTTGATGTCATAGTCCAACCATGTCTCTTTTGTTAACAAAACAGGAACAACAATTCATCTTCAACCCTCACCATATGGCAGAGATATTGATATGCAAGGAGGCATTAGCCAAATTAGTATTTTCTACAAACCACGCTCATCTGTGTAACTGATTCAATAATTAGATGTGTTCTTTCTTGTCTACAATGAAACTTATCATCTTTGCTAATTGAAAACGCTCAGGCTCTTTTTAGCAATTCCACGAGGTGTGAGTAATCTAGTCGTGCAAAGAAGTTGTTGGGTTTCTCTTTGTATTTTCTTTTTTTTTTGTTGACAGTTGCTTTTTGGAAAGATGAGGGAGTCCAATATGTTACTATGAAAAAATCAAGAGCTTACTCTTGATGTAGTGAAAACTTTTTATTATTTTAATACATCTGTTCAAGGATGGGTCTATTGTTGAAATTTTTCATTCAGGCTCATCCTCAACATACTTTTACATTTTTATGCATGTAAAATGGAATAAACATATGTTGCTATTCTGTTTTTTTGTTTGTTTGTGTGTTTTTTGTTGTTTTTTTTTAAACAGTAGCATCTTCTGAGCAGTCTACCTTATGATGTATGTGGTAGCATGATGGATGCATGGCTTTGACAGGGTTACCTTGCTGCTTTGCTCATCAAAATGATTTCATTACTTCCCATGCAAATACTGCCTTTCTCCTTTTGAGAACTGTATGTTGAAAAGCCTTCAGCTCTGGTTATTAATCTTCTGGACTTCTGCTTTTAGACTATTTTTTTTTCAGTGAAGAAAGAAGATGAGAAAATGTCTGTCACCTTGGTGTCAAGCCTTTACATTTAGCAGCGCTCAGCTTTCACTGAATGCAAGCTTTTACATTTTGCAATGGATCAGGTCCCACAGGGATCTGGGCAGACACTGGTGTGTTGGCGCTCAAGTGGCTGATGGTTCTCAGAGATACCTCGCTCTACCCAGCCTGTGGATTGGGAAAGATCCTCAGTTGATGCTATCATTTAGGTAGAATGAATCAAGGTCTAAGTTTATGGTTTTTTTTTAATGCAATAGATGTATTATCTTTGCTAGTTTTCTATCTTGTTATTAGGTTCTGTTTCCAACTCAAAGTACTTAACAAGACCTGGGTAATTTAACTTGTCTTGCATTTAGGCTGTAACCTCAGGCACCAACTGAGCAAAGCAAAACTCATGGGCATCACCTGCAGAAAATCTGTGGATTGTACTGTATGTTATGGAGCCACAGTTCCCTTCCTGCTTTCCCTCTGCACACAGAGTTGGTGATCGGGTGCTCACGTAGCAACAAGCTTCAGGGACTACTGCTGGCTCCTCTGTGAGTGGTCCAAAGCAAGATGGAAATCTAGATTTCCAAACACATTCTTTTGCTCTAATCTCTTGTTCCTGAGATGTAGCGGGTGCAAGCTGCTGTGTATCCCAGTAGTCAATGTGCTTTGTTTTCTCTCCTGAGTTAGACATAAGTTAGAAAACAGACAAACTGGAAGGTGAATAATTGAGGATTCACAAACTTACAGTAGCACAGAGTATAATTTGAAAACAAATCTCTTTAAAAAAGACAATTTGTAATCCAAAGATTGGTGTTTCCCAGTCTTGTTTTGCCATTTAAGGAATTTTTAACTGCCTGCCTCTCCTTGCTTCCAAATGTCCTCATTTTGCATTGTCCTGCAGTATGTGGCCCGATAGTCTCAGGTGATTACAAACTCATTAAATGTAAATTTGAAGCTGAAATCTATTTCACAAATACAGATTTTCTCCTCTGGGATTGTGGCAACTGTTTTTTCCATTTTGCAAATGTTTGTTGTTCTGCAGCCTTTCTATGGTTATCTGGAGTCTGTAGCTGGCTAAATGTGTAGAAGTCAAGTCCCCTCAGATAGATCTTATTTCTCTTAGTAACAAATTCCCTGTTTTTCCTCTCATTTATATTTAGTCCTAATGTCTTATAGTCCTTCATTAAATAAATGGTCCCATTTAAAAGCAGAACACAACCTAAAATATAAGATTCCATTACAGCCTTACCTCTTTGCTACAGATTTATCTAAGCTGTTTAGTTCCTATTATAACTCCACTCAGGAGCTTCACATACCCTGTTTCTCCTCCCTTATCTTACTTATCTTTCTGAGAACATAAGGTACAAAATGATAATTCACTCTCCTGCTGTCTACCTCCTTCCAGGCTGTACCACTAACTGTATCCTCCACGGCTCAAAGCAATTCAGTAGTCAATTGCATTTATTAATTTATACATAGCAATCCCATTTGTTCCCTGCATACCACTGGGTATTGAATTCATTGCAGCAGTTACACAAATACGTGCACAAGGGAGGTTATGAATCAGGCTGTGCTTCAATGTCTGCCCAACCTGGGGCCCGGGACAGAGCGGGGCCAGGAGCACTTCTGCTGAGTTGGCTCTTGTAAAACTTCCTGCTGCTGCAGCTTATTTGGGGTGATGAGATGCCCACCTCCTTTCTACTCCTGCTTCTCCTGATTGCAGGACACTTCACTTTCTTCCTTCTGTTTTGGGAGGGAGTGCAAGAGAGGACTTGCCCTCCCAATGCTGCCTTCCTCACTTCCAACCGGCTCTCTAATCCTCCTGCCTTCCATCCCCAGAAGAAAAGCCGTTTGATGTTTGTTCAGCAGCCTAATGCTGCCCCATATACAGCATCCTTTGCCAAAGAGGTCCACAACCTACCTGTCCCTGGCAAAGACCCTCCTCCATGCGAACCTGGCTGGTGGCTTCACAGCCCACTCCTAGGACACACAATTTTAGACCACAAGAGAGCAGCAGTGCACAGCCACCCGGTTACTTTACCGGAGTTTACTTAAATGGTATGCCCCGATTACATGTAACTGAAGGATCTGATTTTCAGGCACTGTTGAATAGTCAGAGCTCATGGGACAGTCAACATGAACTCTGGCCATAAGCCTCAGGAAAAATCAGATCTGTAATGATGCAGGACAGTCCTTAATTCTCAGGCTGGAGGTAGATCTTATGAGCTGCAGGTAAACTATTGCATACAATGCGAGCTGAAGGCTTATTTATCTTCATGGAAAATGAAAAATATACCCTTCCTTCCAATGATTAAATCTGTTGTTGTGTGTTGTAAACCTCTCCATGGCCGCTATCCACTATTATTTTCATTACAGTCCAGGTGCTGCAGAAATAAAGTAAAATCAGGAGGTGGCTGCAAATTAAGCTGTTATATAAACAGCTGCTTCTGACAGTCAGCCAAACAACTGACTGCTGCATTGTAGAGCAACGCTTAGTCCTCACTTCAAAGAAAAGAAGCTTTTGTCATGGATAGCTATAACCCAGGGCTCTGAGATTGGGATAGCAGTACTTCCAGCATCTACATTGCAGATGACAGGAAGTTAAACTGACATAATCATAAATTGCCAAAAAATTAATCATCTTTGTACATTTGGGCAAGAAAATTCTATCCATCCTTCTTGGTTATGTATATGTAGACCAACTCATGCACAGAATTTTCTTCAACAAGAACTGTGGTAGGAATTTGTGGTGGGGATTGTGGCAGGTACAGCCTACCCCACAGACAAAACACATGGGCTGTGCTGAGCAGTTTGGCGCCTCGGCCGGAGCAGTTCGAGGCCTCGGCCATTCAGTTGCACCTCACGGTGCTTATACTGGTGCCTCAGAGTCTGGACCCCTTAGCAAACAGGCTTGGGGTGTGGGCTTTTCTGTGGTTTGTCTGGGCCTGTCCCTCAGCCAATGAGAATGCCCACAGTGCACCTTCGACTAGGGTATAAATGGGGTCCTGTCTAAGACCGGAGTTGAGTTGGTTCTTCGCAGAGCAGCAGATCTAGCAGTCGGACCCTCCCTTTGGACACGCGGTACAAGGATACTTCCACGGATCGAGGGAGTCTCTGTGGATTGAGTGAGCCTCGCTCCCCTCTTTGGGTGAGTGGTATCTTGGGCACTCTGGTGTGGGAGGTTTCCCCTTTTCTGGGTGAGGGTTTGCCCATTTTGGTTTGTCATTCCTTAAACATAGGAATCAGTTGTGTAATAGTTCTTTCCCAACAGACATCCGAACCTGTATTTGGTCAAAAGGAGTGCTGGCAACCCTGGTTGCAATAAACCCCATTTTTGGATAGCGGCTGCTGTTTGTTTTGTGGGTGCCTCTGTGACAGGGATAAGAAGGTGACTGGCATTCATGCATCAAACTAGGAAAGGAGAAATGGTTTGGGACCTACCAATCTTCAGAAAACCCAGAGGGCTCTGCTGGCAGAACCACCTGCTCTGGAGATGCGCTGCTGCAGTGAGGCCATGGCAGCCTGAGGATAATGAGGGTATGTGACACCAGGGGACATCTGTCCTGTACCTCAACAATAGCCACAGTCCAGGGAACAGTAGTCTGGCATCTTCTGGTGCAAAATACCTGTGGTGTTAGCTTCTGCCTGTGCTTCCTATATAGACAGGCAGCTGCTGCTGCTGAGGTTTGAGATGGAGCCTGGAATTTATTTCTCTGCCTCAGACACACAACCAATTTTCAGCCAGACTGTAATCAAGCATCACAGCCTTGCGGTTGGAGATTACATTCCTGTCTGGAGAGGTGCGGGCTTGGCTATGGACAACTGTGGGAGAATAACTGTGGGTGAATAACAGAGAGGAAGACAGTGATAAGACTGTCACTCTCTGTGAGCCCAGGTAACTCCTCTGTTCCATAGAATAAATCACCTCTCATCTCACCACAGATTAATGGATCCCCAGACTGATCTATGGCCATATGCTGTGTCCTATCCATAATGAATGAAAGGTGTAGATTAAAGGAGTGACCAGCGGTGTTATTTGTAAATATGAAACATTGTCCTGTTCTGAGAATAGCTTAAAAAAAGTATTATTCACCCAACACTGCATTAAAGATTGCCTCTCATAGAAAAATTGCATGTGCTAATCTTAATCATACAGTACTTGCAGAGCTGATGATGGACAATATTGTCAATGCTAAATTTACAGGTTATGGACGCTACATGAGAAGCCGTGCTCTAAAATACGACAGCAGCTCCACACTCAGCAAATCTGTTCCCCCTCTGTGTTCATAAACATGCCTGCTAGTGTTACAAATAATTTTTACTAGTTTTTTAGTCTTGCTAGCACTTTGAAGCCAATATAACTAAGTGGTGTCAGCTGGATTTTATTCACCTGAGTGCATTACCATTAGAACTGTGTACTACTTTCCATTACGGGGACAAACAGGACATGGCTGCTGCAGAGCTGTAATGAGTCGCAAGGCACAGGGCAAAACTTGTTCCCTCCAGCTAAACCTGCACTTGGCAGCTATGCGGTGCAAGGGCATGTGCTGTACTCTCTAACTGTTCACACTTTCCCTGTCCTGGCTTTGGCCCATGCCAGCTATTCCTCTCCAGGCAATGCATGGGCACAGTTGTAGGTATTCCTACAGTGGAGGATGCCTTCTGTTTACGGCAGAGGATGTGTCCTGAGCTGTTTTGTCAAGCAGAGAAGGAAGAGGTCCTGGCCCTGCATAGTAAGGAGCAGCTGTGAAGCTTGAATTTTCTCCAGACATGGAGGAGAAGCTATCTGACCTCCTCCCGACTTGGAAATGTCCCTGTGATTGGCCACCATTTGTCCTGGCCGCTGCTGCTCTGAGAGATTAGATTCAGGATCACAAGAGTTTCCTGTGGCAAGATCTGATTTAGGATCACCTGGGAGTTTATTCTCTCACAAAACAATGCCAGTGGCAATCATTAACCAGTTTCATGCTTCCTACAAAACCATTATTAGAAAAATGCAGAGAAAGCTGCTGCATACCTGTGTAGCTTACCAGGACTTCTCTACATTTCCTTAAACAAGTCTTTCCTAAAGCCAATCTGACTCCCTGTTAGAGCTCCTGTCTGTCAGGCAATACCTTCCAAAACCTTAAGACTCTGAATCAAACAGAAGCAAACTTACCTCTGATGAAAATGAGTCCAAGGATGAAGTGTGCTCGTGTGACTGCACGGCTGCTAAACCCTTATCCTGTGACAGAGGAAAACACAGGTTCAGTGCAGCTGTTAATGAATTGGGACAAATCTCTATCCTTCTGCACTCATCTTTAAACATCGTAATCTTCCTACTGGTAAAGATCCTAGGATCATAGGTAATCAATTTTGACATGACAAGAAAAATTCAAGTTTTCTATGTAAACATCTCGCTGGACAATTTATAAGAAGCTGATTTTGTGTCTGTACTATTTATTATTCTGTAACTCAGAAAATTCACCTCCCTCTGAAAACTTCCCTTTTAATGTATTTATAAAAGCTTTTCATATCCCTTTCAAATGGTTGCTTTGCTAGGCTAAGCAGATGAAAGTAATTTAATTTGTTTCATAAGATATATTAAGTGTTCTCAAATATTCTCCATTCTCATAATCATTGTGATGGTGCTTCTTTGAGCCTGGTCCCATTTGATGTCCTCCTACATAAACGTAAGTCAAAGAATATCTTTCCTATACAGAGGATTTTTATTTTCCTTACGTCACTGTGAAATAAAAGACTTCTTTTCTCTCAACTATTGTTGTGTTCTTTCTTCCTCTTCCCTCTATTTAATGCTATTTTGACTTCTGCTTCTGTATCCCTAATGATATATCCTTGTTCTCCTCCATCTCTTTTTAACGTAAGGCATAAACAAAACATCTTATTTTGGGAAAATACTGCTGTAAAAAATTGATTGCAAAAAAAAATAACATAAAATCAAAGCTCTGCCTATTTTGTGTCATACTTGCAGTGACAGAATTAGGACAAAACTGAACAATTTTAAGCTTTTTTCACATTTTCAAAGTAACCTGAAGTATTTTGTTTTGGCATAGAACATCTAATGAGTATCGTCATGGTAACAATTTGAAGACACTATACCGCATGTCGTTTGGTTTTACTGGTATCATTTTAATACAGTAATATTAAAAATAGTAGTAAGACTACTATCATTGCAAAACTTGAATTCATTTGAATGATTCATGATGAAATTGGGAAATAGATTCTTTGCTTGCTGATCTGTGAATACTTCAGCTGAGAGAAGCAATGGGCTGGGCATGAGCATTATCCTCATCTGTCTGGGGTTCTGGCTGATCTCCTGTTTTTGACTCTCCGTGTGTTTATTAATGAACCATCATTTACCTCTTCAGAATGTCTAGTATAACAACATGCTTAAGATTTTGTATTATACCACAGAACAAAGTATCCTGATGACAACGTACCTCTTATCTAGTGTCAGAAACATAGGCGGGTGTAGAACAGGAAAGCATGCAAGAATCACTTCTTGCATGCTTTCACCTCACCTCCTGAGGTGAGGCCAGTTTCTAAACATTTTTGAATTTGCAGGAAAATAGGCGCAAGTGGGAGGTAGCATGGCAGGAAGTATGGTCAGAAATAACAAATGCAGCAGATGGAGTGTGAAAAGAAGCAGCGGTGTGACTCCATGTATTTTGGCAGGTATGAATTTATATGTTTTGGAAGGTAACAGCCTATAAACTTTAAGAAAAGCCTGGAGAGATGAAGTACAAAGCGGGAGGGTATAAAGGTAGATTGACTTCCATCTGCCAAGAGCTATCTTTAAATATCATCTTTGACTCTTTGCAAAATGCAAAGGTGAATTCAAAGTCCCATCGATTTGTCAGATGTGATTTTGTATGACGTGACTGTAAGATGGTCTGAAAGACACTGGGTGCCTCCTTCAAAATTCAGGTGCCCTCCATTGTCATAAACTCCCAGAAATTTAGTAGAAATTGATTATTTACACAGATTTTCAGAATTACAAACTGATGTCCGTATCAGACTTGCACAAATACCAAGAATGTTGTCATTGGATATTGTATCTTCATAACAGAACTCTTTTGCAGGGATAGCATATGTTTCATTTTGTCTGATTTCTTTGATAGCTCGAGAGGTAACTCTAAGGCAGTATTCATCTTCTTTCCTTTTCTTGCTGTCTTTATACTTAACGCTATATTCTAAAAAGTCTTAAAATGTTTCAAAACCAAAATCATTGGTGTAACTGTCTTATTTTATCCCTGGCAGTTATAAGTTTCTTTATTTATTGTCTGCTTCATGCTCAGGTGATGTCAGCTGAGGATTATTGTACATAAGAACGACAATAACAGATTGGGGTTTATGGGTATGTTTATCTGACAGGCTAGATAAAAATTAAAACAAAAAAAAAGGAGGCTTCAGTAATTGTTGGTAATAAAGAAGAGTTAGGGGCTGGTTCAGCATCATACTGAAGTAGATGCTTAATTTCAAGCTTGTGAACAACTCCATTAAACTTGATTGCACAATGAAGTGTTTGAAAGATCACTCCCTGAAAGATTTTAATGTTTAGGGCATAATGTAGAAGTGCACAAGCTTCTGATAACCCATCCTATTTGGACTAAAAATTGATTAAAGAATATTTCACACTTATGTCCACATATTGTGAAAAGGATGCCAGAAATAGCCTTATGTCTCCGTTTAAGGCTCAGGGCAAGCCCCACAGAGCAGGATTCTTACCAGCCTCTCTTCCCCTCCCCCTTCCCTCCAAAGGGAGGATAAAAAGGGGAATGAGGAAGAAAGTGCCTCACACGAAATTAAGACTATGAACATGATTTAATGAGTAACGGAGATAAACAGGGAAAAGGAAATATGAAGGGCAGAGGGGTATACAAGTATATACAAAACCAGCTCTGGGATGGTGATGGATTGTGCAGAGCGCGTGGAGCCAGGCCTGGCCACGCTGAGGGGTGGTCCCAGCAGCAGCACAGCCCGAGGGAGAAAGAAAAGTGATGAAACCCGAACTTCCTGTCCTTTTTACAGAGTGTGGCAGGGAAGGGGAGGGAATACCAGCTGCCCTCTGATTCCTCAGGGTCCTAGAGTTATCACCTGTCTGCCCCCCCCCCGCCCCCCAAAATCTGTTAACTCTTAAACCACAACACCTTAGAAAATAAAAATAGTGTTTGACATGAAGAGGAGAAGGAAATATCAGTCCTGGACAGACGTGTTTAATTTTGACCATATTCCTCACTGAAAGAAGGGGAAAGAACTAGTAGATCTGTTCACAAAGAATTTGATTGCGTCCTTATGGAATTTAAATACCATCTTGATAGGAACACAGTGAAACAAGTCTTCAAAATTTTATGTGCAGATCCTATAAATTGAAGAACTGGAACATTGAATTTTACCTCATTCAGTGATTCTTATAACCTTATGACATAGACTTACCTGGAGACTTAAAATAAGAATGTACTGCAATTTAAATAGTCTTAACAACTAGTCAAGGGACAAATGGTCTGAGAACCTGTCAGTAGATCTCTAAGGGAGCAATTGTAAATATTCCAGATGTATAAATGAAATGGAAAGAAATTCAGATCCCAGAAACAGTAAAATGTAACCTCTGCAAAAGTTAAGTTGGAAGGTGGAGAACAGATAAGAAAATGGAAACTGAGATGGGGAAAAGAACTACACACCTGAAGAGTCCTTCGATGAAAACTGCCTGAAAAATTGTTTAAGATGAGTCATGGTATGTCAGAGATTTCTCAATAATGTGTCTTGTAACAAAGGCGAGTTGTTGAAGGATGACACCTCTAAGACATCTTTCATGTAAATTACAGTGCTGATTTAATCAATTTATTCGTTCAAAACTCTACTTTCCCTTTCATAGGATGAGACGTAATTCAATTAATTTTAACCACCAATGTACAGAAATTATGGGGAAGTCTGTTTCCCATGTGACATTAAGGCTATGCAGTGCTCTGTATCTGACGTGAAATCTGTTTACTAATGGGAGAATGACTAAAAGAAAACATCACAATGACTTTTTGTGTGGTCATATTACATAGTCCAGGCACGCAAACTCTTACTCTGTTCTCTCACATACCATATGTGTTACTTAAACACATCTTAAGTAGTATTCCTGCTCCTTGGTAACAAAATAGTCAGACCCTGTTGCTTCTGATGGAATTCCTTAACCTTGTTAAGGGCTGACTTCTTTCTTCTTTATCTCATGTGTCAATTTTGCTAAAGAACTAGAGCAGCAAAGTCTCAGCAACTAGAATGTTTTCATTTAAGAAATTATAAAATGGTAATTAGGACATCTCAATTCTGTATCTCATCTGAATCAGAATATGTTTTTATATGAATGGATTTGTACAAAACAGAAACTGGAACAACAGAAGAAATATATTTCTTTAATTCTTCATTGTTGGCTTGAATCTGTTGGAAAAATTGGGGTTTTTTTCTCTTAATGGTCAAAGGACAGCCTGCTCATCTAGATAATGGCCAAATCCCTTTATGACAATTGGGAAATCTTTTGCTGACCACTAAGAGCTGAAATCTCCTCTCCTCTTTTAAAGAGAGAGCAATACCTTTGAAAAAAGCAAATTTGGAGTGCAAATAGCAAGTTAGAATACCAATAGCTATAGGACAAACTACTGTGAAATATAAGCAGCCTTGAGGTTTCAAATAAGAGACATATAATATCAATCAGACACTTATTACACTGAATACACCTGAAAGGTGTCATAATTAAGTTATCCACACAGAATATATTTATGTGATGTAATTAATCTAGGCTTTAACCCTGGGTTTGAACTGACGAGTATGATGACACTTTCTTTTGTCTCTGTGGTGGGGCATGAGTCTTACCATCCCTCTCACATGTATTCCTGATTGTGAAGTCCTCGACCCTCAGTCCCAGTTTCAAGCTCAGGTATCAGCCAGGCACTGACCACTGACTCTCAGAACTTTCAGGAACCCTGGCTAGGTATCCTGTAGCTTAGCCTTAGGGGTTTGTAATAAAACGTGGGACGAGTGAAGGGTTAAACAATACAAATGGCATATAAGTATAACTATAGTGAATAATAGTGGCTAGCCATATGTAGGTTGGAGAGAAATAAAGCCTATAATATGTACTGTATAATTAATTAGTATTCCAGACGGAGTCTGCAAACAGATTTTGTAAAATGGGAGCACTACATAATTAATAGGTACCCATATCACGCTGAAGACTTGATTCATTGCTAGAAATAGGGGCATTACATCAATCTCTTGTACACCCTAGAATGTGCTAATCAGAATATTCCAAGTTTAAATAAGGAAAGAAAGATGCTACCGTCTGCACAAATATATTTCTGTGTTACTACCTGTGGAGATGAAGGTGGAGTGAGGACAAGCTCTTACATTTTCTCACACAAAGTATGCATGCAGTGTAGGATTTGGTAGGAGTATATATGCACACACGTGAAGACACACTCAGGGCTTCTGTGGATCTGCAGAGCAAAGCAGAAAACTGTTGGCTTCCCTATCAGAGCCTGCTGATTCCATGCCCTAGCTGCAGTGTGACAATGTTGCAGAGTCACTTCCCCATTTAGAATTGGGCTGCTTTCGGGCCTATGCCTATCCACACAAGCAGGCAAAATACTACTCTTCTTCAATGAGTTATTTTAATTTATAGACAGGGTTTGGCTGACCTACTGTTCAGCTACTTATTCATATATTGGAGCATGGAAACAGCTATTGATTCATAGGTGACATACAGCAGAACAAATAAATTATCCTTTATCATGTCATGA
Source organism: Baryphthengus martii (assembly GCA_013396935.1). NCBI lineage: Eukaryota > Metazoa > Chordata > Aves > Coraciiformes > Momotidae > Baryphthengus > Baryphthengus martii. Next base: position 11,357 of record VWZK01001296.1, on the reverse strand, counting down.
TAATATACTTGCTAGAGCATGAAAAAGTATCAAGATACTTATTGTACTAAGGAAAAAATACACACTTTTGACCTCACCTGCATGATGGACTTCATAATCCTAAGTATGAGTGCATTTATTAATGGATTTTATGGGAGTACCTACAAGTCCCAGAAAAAACTGCCCCTGCTATAATTAGGTTACAATCTAAGTTGAAGAGAAAGCACTGCCTGATACTTGATTTAGGCTATTGAAGAGCATTTGGAGTACATGATGCACAATGTCTAGCACAAAATATATCAGTATCAAGACACATGATTCTCCTGGAATTAGCTATAAGAAGAATAAAAACAATAATATGGTCTATTTCCTTATGGGTAAGGATATAAACTTTTACTGCTAAGTTCATATTAATTCATGACTTCTGCATTTGACTATTGATACCTATCTTACTGGGACATGATTCTACTGTCCTTGAACTCAGTGTTAAAACTCCTGTCCACTTTACTGGGACAAAATCAGGTTCTGAGAACTGCTTTTTCCTACTAGCACGCAGTCAAAGTGTTTCTTCAACATTATTAAACCACAGTAATAACCCTTTTTAATTTTAAATGTGGGTTAATTGTGCTAATTAACTTACTGATTTTAAATTCTGATTGCTGACCATTGGGTAAGTATTAATGAACTAATCATAAGACTTCTTTACTGTTAAAAACAAGCCACAAATAATTCCCTGAGCAATTTTGGATAATAATTGAGAGTGATTAGTCCATGAACATCCCCCTATCCAGCGATATTATTGGCTGAGTGATTTGTTACATTCTGCTGTTAGAGTATGGGATCAAGTAAAGTGTTATGACAAATAAAATAAGATCTTAGTCAAAATAGTATTGCTTGAATATTTTTATTAATTAATAAATATTGTGGATGTAGACAACATAGTTGAAATTAAATTTAATCAGATACTGCTTTCAGTCTCCGTTTTTTCCCTCAGTTCTCCCAGCCTGAGGAGAACCCAGTGACTAGTGGCAGTTTTGTAGAATGGTCATGTAGGTCAAAGTGAGAAGAGATTAATTTGGAAGGAGATTGTTGTCTGAATGCTCTTATCTTGTTCTTTTTCAAAAGAACATAAAAAGTCACCAGAAATTCCTAGGGGAAGACAGCTTGCAGAACAGAGATAGCGGTATATTTAAAGGTAAGAGCAGATTTAGAGAAGTACTAAAGCTAACATCACAGATCAAACTCAGGAAAACATGGTATGAATGATCAATCACAGGCTTACCACAGAAACAATGAAGGCAACAGCAAAGAACTGTAAAAGGTAGAGATGAAATGGTATGTTAGGCTTTCTAAAGTCAGGGATTTTTTTGCCAATTCAGAATTGATTCCCACAGAGCACTTTGTAGTGTTCTGTGCAGCCTAGTTTTGAAAGTTTGAAATTATACAATTTCTTACCAGCAAGCATTTGCTAACAAGCAACTTAAAGTTATTAAAGGTTCAGTATGTCTCCAATGGTAATAGGATTCATCTCCTTTACTTACTGAGAAGTATTACTGGGCTTGCTCAAGACACCTAAATCCTGTGTTGAATAGATGCAAGTTGTGCAGATGTGGTTGGTGTTTGTACAGATTGATGGCATGTTAGGCGCTGAATGATTCTTAGTCTTCAAAGAGCTCAAAAGTTTTTAAAAATACAATGTTAATTGTTAGTCTTGCAACAGAATCCTTGATCGAATTTGTGATCAGCGGGTAGGTTTATATTCTGATTTATCTGTAGCAAGTGGATAGTTGCTATCTTGAAATAGATTCTGAGGTTCCTGAAAGAGGTATTTACTTATATGTGCTTTGCAGCTACCACAGTGCAAGGAGTAACTAAGATCATCAAAATAAACACCAGAAGTTACAATTTTTCCCAGGCTCCTTGTTCTTGACTTCTTTATAATCTGTCGTAGTCACAGAGAGAAGACATTGTTATGGATTAATAGCATCCCACTAAAAACTTCTCTTCTTGTTGAAGGCATATATTCTCATGCTTAAAATGAGAATGATGACAGATGTCTTCCTTCCTTTATCTTTCTTACACATTACTGTTGCCCATGCCAAAATGATAAGAAATGAGAGGCCCAGTGAACATCTGAAAGAGTGCTGTGTAGTAGATAACTCTGGTGATATGGAGAGCCATGAGTCCATTTCTCTTGTGCATGAGTACAGCTAAAGGACATTCACAGAAAGGCAGGTGCTTCACTCTTGCTGCACTTTTGAATTGTTAAAAATAAGTGCAAATCCTTCCCAAATGAAGTGAAACAGTTCAACAGAGAAAAATTCCTGAGAACTGCAAAAGGCTGCAGTTTCTGGTTAACATTGACTAAATCAAATGTCTTGACTTTTACTTTGACGTACGTTGAGATGAAATGCAGCTAAAGTTAATTTCGAAGCATAAACACACTTGTGTGTTTTAAGAAATAATGAAAGCAATACTTGATCTCCATGTACTTTTGAATTATTTCATTTCAACCTATGTATCTTATAAACTGAATAAAATACAGTGAATATTAATAAAATTTGAAACATTTTAAATATTTACAAATGCAATTAATTATATTTCTTGTCAGTTCCAATTGTAATTGAAAGAATACTTTTAAAGTCTTTTGTAGCTGACAAAGCATCTGCTAAAACAAGTCACAGTACTTTATAGGAGGCTCCAGGCAAATTGGTCAGTAAATAGCTGCTCTTCAGAGAACTTAAGGAGTGATAATGATTTGTCTTCAAAAATATTAACCTGTTTGATTGGAATTCACTGTTTTTCTTCCACTGTTCCACATTTAATATTAAATCTTTGACTTGGATAGGCCAGTAGTATACATTAAATTTTGTGATCAAGAGCAAATTATTTTCAGTTTTCTCCATCCTCCTGCTTTCTCACTTCAATAATTTAGACCTTATAAGGACCAGAGAGATAAAGTAACCTGAAATACAATCTTAGAAAGTTATTTGTTGCTCCTCTGATGGAGGGAACACAGTTGTAGGAAAGCCTTGAGGTGCGGGGGAAGCAAGCAAGGACAAAATGGAAGTATCTTATATTTCATTTCTGATGAAAAAAACCTGAAAACCACAGTTTTCAAACACTAGCCAATAGGGCTTGAAGGCACTCATTCCATCAAAGCCAAATCTGTAATTCAGATGCATGAATAAAGATGCAGCTTCATTTCTCATGGTACCCAAGTTTTGAGGGATTTAAAACTCTTAAAACTCAGTGCTGTCTTATTTCTATTAGATGTTGATTAGTATAATATAAAAGGCGATAATAAAAATTAATAATTTGGACAATTCGATTTTCCTTTTGAAAATAATTCTGGTATTAAAGTGTTCACTCCTCTTGATTTTTTTTTTCTCAAGGTGAATATTTATACTAGTGAACACAGCTAGTGCTTCCTCACATAGAAGCTGATGAAGTATGCGCTGAACGTGCAGACAGTGGGCTGGATTGAAAACTGAGTAACTGGTCCCAGAGGGTGGTGATCAGCGACACAACATCTAGGTGGAGGCCAATAACTAGTGGTGTACCCCAGCAGTCAATACTGGGTACAGTCCTGGTCAACATCTTCAAGGATTATCTGGATGATGGGGCAGAGTGTACCCTCAGTATATACGCTGCTGACACAAAACTGGGAAGAGTGGCTGATATGCCAGAGAGTTGTGCTGCTATCCAGACTTAGACAGTCTAGAGAAATGGCCTGACAGTAACCTCCTGAAGTTCAACAAGGGGAAGTACAACATCCTGCATGGCACCAGTATCTGCTGGGAGCTGACCACCTGGAAAGCATCTTTACAGAAAAGGACCTAAGTTCTGGTGGACATCAAGTTGACTGTGATCCGACAATGTGCCATTGTGGCAAAGAAGGTATATGGTATCCTGGGCTGCCTTAGACAAAGTGGTGCCAGCAGGTCAAGGGAGGTGATGCTTCACTTCTGCTCAGGACTGATGAGGCCATACCTGGAGTCCCGCACTCAGTTCTGGACTCTTCAGTACAAGAGAGGTGCGGAGATACTGAAGACAGTTCAACAAATGGCCACTAAGATGATTAAAAGCCTGGAGCATCTGAGCTCTGAGAGAGATGGGACTGTTCAGCCTGGAGAAGTCTTGAGGGTGCGATCATCAGCATGTACAAATACCTGAAGGGGGGGGTTGCAAAGAGGTCAAGACCTGACTGTTTTCTGTCGTGCCCAGTGAGAGGCCAAGACGCAATGGACACAAACTGAAACACAGGAGGTTCCTGCTGAACATCAGGAAACACATTTTTTTTTTTCCTGTGAGGGTGACCAAGTACTGACACATATTGTCTAGGAAGGTTGTGGAGTCTCCCTCCTTGGAGATATTCAAAAGGTGTCTGGACAACCTGGTGACCCTGCTTGAGTAGAGCGTTGGACCAGATGACTTCCAGAGGTGCCTTCCAAACTCAGCCATTGTGTGATTCTGTGTTTATGTAATGGCACTTCTTTTAACTCATGAAATGGGGAAAAAAAAAAAAAAAAATAGATGATCCTGAAAAAAACTCATTATATGTCTTTTTTTCCCCCTTCCTTTCAAAATGAATGAATTTATGCCCAGTTTTGCAGATTTGGCTTAAACATTTATAAGGTCCTGATTCACAAAATAAAATAAAATGAAAATGTTATCTGTTCATTCCTTCTTAAATTATTTATTTGTGGGAGAAAAATTTGTCTTTTGCTAGTTACTTGTCTATGTGTTCCTTACTCTCAATAAATACAGACCTAAAACTATTTCCAGAGGGAGTAACCCTCTATATTTATTGCATTCTTCTAGTCTGACAAGCTGTGGGAGCAGCTCATACGTGCACAACTGAAGAGTTAGGTAGAAAAAGGTTATGTCAGTCATTTATATTTATTGCTGGTTTTGGTCCTGAGTGCATGTGGAACATTGCTTCCCAATATCTTGTTGCAACAAGCAGGGGAAACCAGCTGTATATCAAAGAGCAAGTATGGGTAAACAAACAAATGCAGTTAAGACAATACAGAAGTTATTTATTTTCGCTGCTTGTCTTTAAACCCAAACCAGAAACTTAAACACTTCTTTTCTCCACTGTTATACCAGAGATAACATTTAGTAGGCTAAATTATACCAAAAATGTGTAGTAGGAAAAGATTCAGGCTGAAAAAGATGGGAGGACAAAGAAGACACATAAAGAGAGGCGAACAGAAAAGTGTATGGTGGCTACAGACAATCTCCAATGCAACTGAGGCGTTGTGTTTTGTGCTCTTTGACATACACAGAGAAGTGAGCACAACAGTCACAACAGCAGAATGAGGTTCCAGGTTGGTTTTCAAGGTATTCTGGGCAATAAGAGATGATACTCTTTTGGAATGCAAATTCCAAGGTTTAGAGTCTTTGAATATAGTGCCGCGTGTATTGAGTTGCTCTCTCAAATCAAGGAGGTAATGTGCAGACCCCAGAGCAGATATATGCCTGCAGGGATTTGTGCTAGTCAGTATTTAAAGAACAGCACTCTAAAGGAGCTCTAAATTTAAAGTGACTTTTGGTTGAAGTCTTCTGCAGTTCAGTCTGGAGCTAATGGGAAAGAATAGGTGAGTTCTGAAAACCCCACACTAGGAAAAATAATGACGCTTTCTGAGCACTTGAACATTATGAAAATCAACATTGGTCACCACTACTGCTTGTGAATCAAATTTAGCTCTGGATTTAACTGAAACCTGAGGCAACAAATTATTTTACTTAAACAAGTGCTGTAAGCATTCCAGTTTAGCTCATTAGAGTCAGATCCACTTCTGTACAGCCAGGCTTTTCGATGAATAATTAAACTGAAAAATTTTACTTGAAGAAAACTGTGTGCGTGTGGAGCAAAGCATTCTTGAATTTGGGTAGCTGTGTATAGCCTTGAACCTCCCAGTTTCTCCTTTGTACATTTGCTTTGACACATATTGTATAAAGGCAAATGGTAATAGTTAAGTGTAGGGAGTATTTTCAACAGAAAGTATCCCAAGGTTAATGCTGTTCTAACACTCATTATTTGAATTCATGAACTAACGCCCTGAGATAGAGCGGGGGTGTATGTGCACTCCTGCTTCTGCTGCTGCAAAACTGAACACAGTGAATATTAAAGTGCAATCTGGGCAATAGCAATTCCTGGTAGCTAATCTTTTTGTCTTATTCTAATGGAGTAATCAATAAATAAAGTGGCTACTCACACGTATCAATTTCTTAATTTTTCTAGGGCTACCTCCTCTGATCGACACAATTTTCATCCACAATATTTATTTTTCTAAAGGCATTCAAACGTCAGACACTGCTAGTGCTTTGTGTGTTGATATATACACCCAGAGTCACATATATTTTTCATAATGGAGAAACTGATCACATGAAATTTTACTCTTCCAAAGAATTTTCTTAGTCTTGCTTTAATATTTTCATGTAGATGTGTGAGTGTGGCAAGTCAATGACATTGTAGGCACAGTGTTTTGAGTAATCTGCATGCATGTCCTCAAAATAACTGATTTTGTAAAAAGGGATGAAAAAAAATAAATCCAGGTAGTCAGGAGGTGCTCAAAAGCCTTTTTCTTCTGCAACCAGCTCTTGCTGCCAGGTGTGCTGTTGGACCTTTGGAGTGATCCAGCCTGACTCACTGTATCAGTGACTGCCAGAGGCAATGTCTGCACTCCAGTGGCTTCATTCCAGTATAAGCTGTAAAACAAAACGGGCGAAGAATTTCGCTAGTGAATTATAAGCAAGGTCTAATCTGTCTCCCCTCTGAAGAGTTCAAGAAGCCTTCTGGAGTTATGTTTTGAAGAGGAAGAAACATTATGAAGTAATGCAATTCAAAATCATATCTGCAAGTTATTTTTTCATTTCTGAATAAGGTATCAATTAGATGCAGGCAGCTATTCCTTCTGCCCTGCTACTGTATATTTTCATAGTTAGTAATGCTTGACTAACATTTACCTGGAGTTGTCTATCAGAAGTACTCTTTCTTAATTGATTTATTTAGAAAACACATGGATTACTCAGCTACGAACCTCTTCATGATCTTCAGAGCTTCAGAGTGCTAGGCTGTCCTCAGTGCCCATAGAATGAACTCTTGGTGATGAGAAGATGAACTGAGGAGTAATACACATTTTGTAAGTATTTATTTTACCAATAGCTTCTCTCCAGCAGCCTTTGGACTGGAGATTATGGATGTGAAACAGCTATTAAATCACGCTGCTTTCCATAGTGGTTTCAACTTAATGTGTTCTTTCTCTAGATACTGGAACTACAGGTTCTGTGCAGTGTCTTCTGTGCTCTTCTTTGAAGACCTGTTCTTTATATATAAAACTAGGATTTTTAGAAGTATTATTGAGGTAGTGGTGTATTGGTACATCTAAATACTAGACATCTCTGTTTTAGCTGTATCCAATTCTTGTAGTTTTCTCTATAAATTTGTTTTAGATTTTTTGAATGTGGTTGTGACTGTGAAGTTCTCTTCAGGTTTGATTTTTGGTTTCTACTATACTGCAGTTTGCTGATTTCTTTCCAGTTTTATATTAATGTAGAAAACTATGAAGGTGTTCCTCGATGAGTACAAATCTTCACAATTTTCCTGCTGTGATTTAGGCATTGAACAATGCTGATAGCTTGGCTGGTTCATTAGACAAGTACTTGAATAAAACACATTCATTTTTCAAACACACTACACCCTTGAATTTAACACCAGTGATAGAAACTTAAATTGATTCTCTGGCTTGTAAATGTACAGCCAGTGAACTGTCTTGGTTAACAAGTAGATACATCAGATGAATATATCACAACAATCTTGTTATTAGTCCTTAAAAATATAATAACATCATAAATGTTTTAAAAAATTCACCTTAGAAATAGATTTATATTGATAATCACATAACTTTAAGTATCCACTGGGTAATACAGTGCAAACTGCAAGATTAAAAAAGACTATGGACCAGTAAGAAGAAAAGATTAACTCAATTCAGAAGTTTACTGCAGGTGCAAGTGCCTTGTGGTAACATGAAATGGTCTGTCAGAAAATTTGCAATCAATGTTTTAATTTTGAAGGAGTAACTGGGATATTTCACTGGGTTTAGGTCATTAGCTGAATGCACTTGCTTCAGTGAGTGGTTATTGCAAAAAACTCCACTCATATTTTTGTTTTCACTTAGGAACTGTGAATGGTGATTTATCTAGAGAGTAATCATAATATGCAGTCATATTCTGCAAGCTCATCAGCAGCTACCTAGAAGCTTTCTCTTCCCTGCCCATCAAGAAACTAGTTATTTACATCTAGATTATATTTTACTTGCTATGCCATACCTCCTTTTTGGTAGATATCTGTGGCTGAAGAGTTTTTCCTCCTTCAAAAGCAGCTTCCTTGCTCATCCCTGGGATCATCTGCAGCCCACTTAGTGGCTTCTTCTGAAGCAGTAGTATAGGCTCATGGCCAGGGGCCCTAACAAAGCAGCTCCTTCATTCTCTTGCCTATATCATGCTGCTCAAAGCTGCCCTCACAAATCTGCTCTCACATTTCCCCCACATCTTCCAGAACTTTCCTATCAAATCCTTTCATCCAACAGCATCCAACGGGCTTTCACACTTTCTCTTCTGGGAATGGCCCATAATTTCTGAAGGGATTTCCCACTTTTCCAGCCTCTTAGTAAATCACAGAACTAAACAATAGATATCTTTGTACATTGATGGTTTTTCTTGTGCTTTTTTTTTTTTTTTTTGATGCTTCTATCCTTTCTAGTTGTATTGTCTACTTGAACTATAAGGGTCTTGTAGGAAATGGCTGTTTCTTATGCCTGACTTTAAATGCTTAACTTATTGCTGAAAATATAACAGCAATAATATCTTGACTGGAACTGGATGAAACAATTTAAACAGAACTGTTTTCTATCAGAAAGGTAATTTTATCAAAATTGAAATGTTTCTCAGGAACATACCGATTTTTATGATATATTTCAAAAAAGAAAGTCTACATATTCTAACAGTGTTCAGGTATTATATTTCACTTATGTCATCTGTATTTATCTTCTTGTGACTTTTTAATACAAACAGGCATTATTATGTTAAAACCCTAATTTGTAAATATGAAGGACTTATATCCACTTACAAATGCTACAGATTATATTTAGGATTTTACTTTGCTGATATTCTACTTGTCTGTTCACTTTGGCACCATGTCACCTGTGGGCAAAGGACGAAGCACCCCTGCTATATTATTTCAATGGATACGTCTGTCCTGCCATCAACGAAAACTGTTTGTGTCCCTTCAGGTAATGGACTCATAGTGGCCATAAGATGGAAGTGTCCATGGGTATTGAGTTTTGCAGTCAGAAGTGTCTTTCTTTTTGATTATATGAATGGGGATCAGAAGATGATAGGTGTCAGGAAGCAAGTGCTGGGCTATGGGAATAATTTATTCAGACTATTCGTCTGGTTTCTACCGGTATCTGAAGGACCCTGGAGAAAGAGTCTCATAGCTGGTAGGCTGCAAGCTGAATGAATTATTCAGGCAATATTGTAGATGTAGCCCATAAACTGTAGGATGGTAAACTCACCCTTAATCTTACAACATTTAAGCAGAGAAAATTAAATGAAACATAGTGACACAAAAGAAATAGAGTTTTAATACTATGCAATGTCCTTCAGAATGTCCTTTCTATGGGAAATATCCACACATCTCTCCTTGAACAGATTCGTAATTAAGTTTGTCATCGATTAATAAAATTTCTGGTAGACCCTGGTTCTCTGTGATGGAGACCTCAGTTCTCAATAATCTCTTGTGATGGAATTGGCAGCCTAGGAACTGACAGGAAAACCTTTTCTGACAGGGTTTTGTTCTCTTGAGCTATAAATTAAATTCCTGATGACAGATAACAGGCTCATTTGATGTTCTTTGTCTCTTCTCTGCATCGAGATGTGGTCCATATCACTTGTCTCCCCCCTCCACTGAGAGACACTCAGAGTCGTAGAAATATCATAGCAGTCTCCTTCATAACAGTGAGTGTAAAGTACATAAACCTGTTTGTTTCAGAGGGAAGAAGGCAATAGTTTCTTTCCTTTTTTTATCAGCAGTAGTAGCGTGGTATGTCTTTGCTGTACCTGGTTCAGGGGATCTTCTGTTACGTAAATAAACCTCCTCATAGACAAACCTGAGTTATTTCCCTCTTGAGATTTATGCTGTCTTAACAGGAAGGCGACACTTCTCTCTTAGAGTTTCGCTCTTTTTCAGTGCCATAGAAGAGTTTTGGTTTTTTTAAAAAATGTTCCCATTTAATTACATCTCTTAAGAGTCTGGGCTCTGATGTGTTTGTAGCACTTTTAATCCGTTGCCTGTTCCTTGTCTTTTAATGATATTATAGCCTACTATGAACAGGCCCATCACTTTCATGGTTTATGTAGTGCCTTCTGTCATGGTCCTAGTCCATGATTAGCTCTACTAGATTCTACAGTAGCAATAATAGTAGTAAGAAGCTTTTACTCTCACTGCCTACAGTTCTGTTTAATGCAATGTGTCATTGTGAAACCACCTGATAACTCCCAGAGCAGCTGCAGAGTTCCTGTGGCAGTTCTGGCACCTTTAATTGCTGTTTATGAAAGCTTGTGGCTTTCTGATGCCTGCAGCCAGGGCCAGCAGCAAATGTGACTTAACATGACAGCTAATTAAAAGGCAGTACTTCAGTGTGGTACTGAGGAGTGGACTCATTAACTCTTAACTCAGGTTTTGAATAATACCCACTAAACCCAGGCAGATACAAACACAACCACAATGTCATTTTGATATTGTTACCATTCTTGCATGAATTATTTGCTGAAGTTGATGAGAGCAATTTTAGTAGGTATAGAAGGCCACCAGATGTCAGTATGGCCTTCTGCAATTTAGTGTGTGGTATAATTAACTCACTTCGTATCAAACAGAATCAGGAAGTTTTAACTCATTTTTTAAAGAAAAGTTATATTTTCCATAACTGAAAAAAATGCATTCAATTATTAAATATCTTCTCCAATTTCCAGGGAGTCTTTCAGTTATTACAAAGGAAGGGCAAGAATAAATACTGGAGAAATTCTGTCCATTTTACACTGAACTTTTGCAGAAATCTCTAACTGGCTGGTAAATTGGTAAGAAGCACAAACATTTTGCTGCCACAAAATAGAAAGCTGAATGCAGTTGTCTCAACAAAGAGTGGCCCACCTTCCTTCGCCTTCTCACCTTAATTGTGAGTGGAGCAGTTCTGGGGCAGGGAAAGGTGGCCTCCTTATTTTAGACCCTGCTAAATCCACTGCTGGACAGGACCAAAGAATGGCTGGACTCACAAAAGACTTAATTTTATTAAAATATACTTTTATATATA